>LRSR01004786.1:0-31277 GCA_001579985.1 Hypsibius dujardini | reverse complement strand
ACGTTTCCATCTGCCCTTTGCCTATAATGGTGACCGTGCCTCTTGGCGTTAGCTGTAACTGTGGCACTTCTTTCAGGAACTCGGCGGTCTTTGGACTGACGTGAATTCGACCAGGTTCGCCGTGGCTCTCCATGCGACTGGCCGTGTTCATCGTATCGCCAAACCTTAGGGAAAAAACAAATTACCTGAAATCGCTTATAAAATTGAACGACATTTTTTGGCAAAGGTTTACAAGCAGTAACGTGGTGACCGATGGCCGACAACTCCAGCTGCGACAGGCCCTTCAACAGATTTATTTAAGTTAGACATGCAGGCCTGTGTTTTCCTTAAAAGCTCCTTTAGAGACTTTTACAAGTCGCAACCGGGACACCTGAGTAGACGCCGGAGGATGGGGCCAAAGTTCAGGAAGAATTTCTTTTCAAACCTTAAACCCAAAATTCTAGAGTTGGCATGACTGGACAATTGTCACGAGAAATTCATTTTTTGTCGCAGCAAAATTCCATGTGTGTCGTGATACAATGTGAATTTAATACTCACGACAAAGATTGAGTTAGTCAAAACAAAAGTGAATTTTTCACAACCAAAAAGAATTTGTGTCATGATAAAACAAATTTCATCGCAACAAAATACCTTTTGTCATGTCAAAAACTAAATATTTTGCGGGGCATTTTCACTAGACAACGGTAATACCGTACAAATAGGTATTTTTTTCGTTACAATAATTTGTTTTTTGTCGTGACAAAAAAATAATCTGTCGTGCCAAAAAATTAGTTTTTTGTGACAATTGTCTTGTCGTGTCAATTCTACGAAGTTTGGTCTGTCGTTCCTGGTTACATAAAAACTTGTGCGAGGTGTGAGGGGCTGATTTCCAGGGTCGCCAAGATTTCAATATAATACCAAAAAATTCCGTTTTTACCTCGAACTTGAGGGGTTTTTTGAAGTTTTGGGGAAAAATGTGTTGAAATCCGGGCAGGGGTCTCTTGGAAACCAGATCACCACAACCTGACAACTTTATAATCAGCAGGAACAATAAGCCGAATTTTATAATAAACTTCGAAAAAAATTCTCCCCTCCACCCGCACCTCCTGACCCTATCCCCAGGGTACCGGTTCTGACCTGCACGAACCATAAACGAGCTCTTTATTTTCCGCATCGCTAACCTGAATGCATTCCCACTCGAAGTCTGGTCTGGCGGCGAAAATTGGACTCGGAATACGCCCTCAAGAATGAAAGCGCCATAAAGGCCACGGCGCTGGCATGATGACTGCCATTTGGAATAGGAATACCACTGACCACCTAGTACAACCATTCTCAATCATATGGGAACTTCGTAGGAGGCTTGAAAATACCGTCTAAAATAATTTCATTTATTTACCACGTATGAGTCGTTTATCGTTTCCACTTTGTAGACGTCGAACTGTGAGATCAGAACGTCCAGAGTTGAATAAACTTGGTTGAGGAAGGAGATGACGTCATAGGGTGTGTTTGCCAGTGCGTAGTCCCCGAACCCGTCGATGTCGCTAAAGTAGACGGTCACCGAGTCAAACATTCTCGGTGTGACGTCTTCATGGGCTCGCAGCCGCTCCACGATGACCCTTTAAGAACGCACGGCTTTTCGTGTTAAATTGTTGTTAGAATATATTGTAGATAAATAAATATTAATCAGCCACATTTTTACTTTTGAAATTTCAGATTGATTATGTTTGCTTTACGCTACACAATAATTTCCAAAAACGACTTTTGGATGTTAAATTTTTATTTGATACAATTTGAAATTTAAACAGTAAGAATTTGATTGACTTTTATTTACTTATCTACGATATATTTAATAACAATTTAACATCTGAAAGTAATTTCTAAAAAGTGATCGTCTAGCGTAACGTTGTATACACGATCACTTTTCAAAAACGTTTTTTTTATGTTCCCAGTAATTTTTAATAAAAAATTCTGTAGATATAAAAAATAATCAGCCATATTTTTCAAATTTAAATTTTAGATTGACTGCTTTTGCCTAACTTACCTGGGAAGCATTTCTTCCAGCAGAGAATCACACAGCCTCCTCTGCTCCAGTAGATCCTTGGTTCTTTCATTGACTTTGTCCTCCAAATCGTTGGCATAAGTTTCAAGACGTCTCATCGTTCGACTCATGAGATTATCCTGCTTCCTGATTTGTAGCTTCGCAAAGAGGACTTTCAGCACTTGCTCAATCGATGGCCGCTGAAATGGGTCTTCGCTACTGCATCTCACGATCCAGCCCAACAGATCATCCGGGACCAATGGAGAGCGAAAACGTTGAGCTGCAAAACAATTAAACGTTTTGCTCAATAAATCGATATTCGTATTTGTATAATTGTGAATGTGTTTCTAGCTCAAAATCTAGCTACTTTGATGACGAGGATATGTGCTGACTTACTCGCCAATTTTTCCGAAAGATGATAGGCTATTTCAGAGACGTCGAGGCTTGTAAACAATTCGTAGAGAATTATCCCCAACGCGTAGATATCCGCCTTTGAGTCCGTCACCCGTCCAGCCGACTGGGATAAAGCAGGCGGGCTCCAGATACTGAATTCAGGTGACACTGGGTTGCGATTGTGCGCCACCGTGGACCCATCCAAATCCCTCAAATGCTCATGTCCGAGTTTTGAAATTTTGAGAACGAAATGACTGTCGATGATGCAGCAAAGGCTAGTCAGTCGGCCATGTTTCCGAAATTTCGAGGTATGAATGAAATGTAAACCCTGAAAATGTGCAAGAGTAATAGATCAACTAGGGTCTGTCTGCCTGCTTGTCTGCCTGTCTGCCTGTCTGCCTGTCTGTCTGTCTGTCTGTCTGTCTTTCTGTCTGTTTGTTTGTCTGTCTGTCTGTCTGTCTGTCTGTCTGTCAGTCTGTCTGTCTGTCTGTCTGTCAGTCTGTCTATCCGTCTGTCTGTCTTCTGTCTGCCTGTCTGCGTGCCTGCGTGCCTGCGTGCCTGCGTACCTGCCTGTTTGTCTGTCCGTCCGTCTGTCTGGGTGTTAGTACTTGCCTGAATGAGGTCTTGCACGAAAGACTTCTGGAATTCCCGGTTAATAGATCCGTTGTTGATTAGGTCGCGCAACGAGCCCTTTCCGCCGAATTCTTCCACAAACAAAAGTGAGGAATTGGCTGGGTGAATGATGAGTCCGAGAAATTGGTTCACGTTGTTCTGGTGGCAAGCGAAGAGCTGAATAAATTGAAAAGATTTAGAAGCGGCAGACGACTGACATTAACTGCTCACAGTAGAGTTATAGCAGCATTGAACTACAAACTGAAAGACTAGCTTTGTTTTCTGGAAAAAAATAACTGAAATGTTTAGTTTGTGAAGAACTAAGTGGGCGAAATAAAAAAACTATGCCAAGTTAATTACAAGACTGAAAATTATAATCTAATTATCTTTAAATAACGAGTATTAACTCAGATTAAAAGACTAATTACGAATTGATTTAAATTTTTGACATCCGCAACGGTAAGCTTATTGCATCTCTCGTACCAAGTCCCCCAGTGTAACCATTCGGTGGTCCAAAATGTGGGTCTTCGGACTAATGCCCACGGTCGAGATCCAGACATCTCGACCTCGGAATGCACAGCGGCCATCAATTTCCGCACTCAAGTAAGTTTCGTCGAGCTGCTGTGTTCCTGATAGTTTAAACTCCGCTGCACTCAGGACCCACGGGCGAGTCTGTCGATTTTGCACTTGTGCACGCCTACATATAAATAACAAATTTTAGCACATTCAAACATTAAGTTTATGTTTTCTCGATACACTTCCCATCCAAAATTGAATGTTGAATCGAATGGCACAAGCCCCAGGGGCGAAATTATATGCATGTCTTGGCATTGGATTGGAATTTTGAGTGTGGCTTTCCAGAATTACTGGATCATTTCTCTGTCCGTTAATTCCACAATAAATTTCGCTTATACTCGTAGTAATTTTTAAATTGGACAGGCGTCCCAGTAAATCTTATTGCTAAATTTCCCACCCGTAGGACAGAAAAAATGGTTCAATTGTGAGTGGACCCCAGACTCCTCTTACCGTATCAGCAGAACTGTACAAATTAAAAGGATAGCCGCCAAGGCTCCCACTATTGCAGCACCAATTGTGACGGCCATAGAGCGCTCTGAAAAGGAGCAGTTGCTATTTCTTACATTGATTGATGGGTTGGTGTAGCAATAATTGCAAGTTTTCTTTTGCGTCGTCAGAATATACCCTGATCTTTGCAAATGCCTTCTCGTCCGGAAAATCCGCAGAGTGGAACATCGGCAGGAGGACCGGTTCCGACCCATTCTAATCGTGTTTGAGGATCCCAGATGTATATTTGCTGGAAGGAGTCGTAACGCCCGACAATCTACAGAAATGAGGAGACATGGAAATAAATATCCTCTAAAGAATTTTAAATAGGGTCTATATTGTTTCCCAAATATAATAATGATGCTAATGATGTATATACAATAATGATAATATTTTTCCAAATGAAATAAAATTGACAAATCAAGCTAGCCGACGTTGAGTGGTACCCAACAAGTACCCAACACTTACTAATAGTATGTCTGTCTACCTAGTTAGCTCCTCACATTCTATAGTGTACTTACTTATCACGTACATATTTCCGCCATGTCAGGAGGAACTAGTACTTTAGATCAGGAACTATTCTTTATCCATGACTATATAAGCGTATGTTCTACAGTATTCTAGTACAGTTCCTTCCTTTCACCTCTAATCTCATCTACCAGTAAAGTCTTACCGCAATTCTTCTTATATTATTCAGTCTAACAGCTTCTTCCGTCCTAGTAGGGATGAAGGCCTAACACTTATGATATTACGAAAAGAATGAGCTGTTAGTCCCAATTTCGTAAGGCTGATATTAAAACCAATTTTAACAGAGATTCTTCTGTTAAAATATATTTGTATCTCTGAACTACCAAAATTTATTGAAGCAAAAATATAATCGATCTTTGTAATTGTGAAATGTAAACGATGCAATATTATATTCAAAATTTTATTTTGATAATTCGCATTTTAATTTTTCGCTCCATTTTTGTATTTCGCTTTTACACAATTTAAAAGTATTTTCGTACACAAGTGTTACTAGTAATTAACTCACTGTTAAAATAATCAAAGTTGACAAGGGGGTGTCAATAGTAAAACGAAGTGTGGAAGGGGGTGAAAGTGGGTGACCATAGCGGTTTCCTTATAAATATGTTTATCTACATGTTTTGAGTCATGATACCTGATAGTTTCCTCTTTCATGATTCGAGGCTAACACCACAAATCCGACGTGGCTATAACCCAGGGGGTCAATGTAAACGGGTCCCCCAGGAAAGGCGAAGGTCCGGTTGACCATGAGCGATCTCAGGCGTCGTCCGTTGCACAACTGCGCGTCGTTAAGTCGTCCCGCTCCTTCGGCGTTTTTTGAGTCATTCACCAGTGTGGCAAAAATGTAGGCGCTGTTAAAAGTCGCTTGAACAGGAGCCAGATCCAGGGGCTATCGGGGAAAAAATGATCAGAATATGTAGCAAGCTTTGGCTGCAACGAATATATTTCAGACTGGTTCCGTAAATATTGCTAAAGTATGATTTCATGCAGAGACATTACGGGTGTTAATAAAATTTCACTAATCTAATAAATCTACTCTAAGTTAAAGCCGGCAAATTGCTTTTAAATTGGCAAATTAAATTTTAAATGGGAATGGTTTACACTTTAAATTATTAAAATTCAACAATTAACAACGTCCATTTTGTATTATTAAATTTTTTTTTATATTATTATTATTTGAATTTAAATTTAAAATCTAAACAGAAATGTATAAGCACCACTTGCGTGGATTATCTCACACCTTGAAGCCATCTTCCAATGTTGTCCCGTATAGCACTTGCGATCGATTGGCGAGTACATCGTTTAAGGCGACGGATTCATCCCCAGCGGGAGTGAACGATGTCAGGTAGAGAACCGATCGGAAGAGGTTCTTATCCTACAAGACATACTTCTATATTCAGTATATACTACCAGGTATAGGATAAGTTTAGGTGACCGCCATTTTCCGCGAGAACGACTTCATCAGTACCTCTTCTTTTGGAAACGCAAATAGAGAAGCTGGCCCATATGAGACTTGTTCGGTCGGTTGCAGAACAATAAATACCTGCAACCACCACAAAATACAAAGTGTTAACCGAATGATCAAATCAAACATTTTCCGTTTAAAACCACGCCCTACCGGCGTTTATTTTATAACACTAAATGCCAAAACCGACTGGAGTGGCTAAAATTTAATACTCTTTGCGTCAAATTGCAGTTTCATCTTAAATTTATTTTAGTAAAACTAACATGCAAAAATATTCATTCGTAAATTGTAATCGTAACTAATATCGATTCAATTCAGACAAGCAAACAAATCGGGCAATCTAAAATTATATATATTGTTTTGGAGCACTATCTCCCATTTCGAATTGAACGAATACAGCAATTTGTGTGTGTGTAATCATATGAATTTCGCAATATTTATAAATCACCCATACCAAATAATTCGACGAGTTTTGTAACAACGCTACAAAAAGTCTGAAATTCGTAAAATAATATCCGAATGATCGATCGTGGTCAAATGTGTATTTTGATTTGATTTGATCTTATCCTCGACGTTTGATTCTTTTTGGGTTCTTGACTCCTTGCTGCACATACATGGCTTCCCGGCTGAAACAGACCGAGATCCCGCATTAGCCGCTGCAATCATAAAAATTCGCTGCTTACTCACAAGCAAGTGACTTAATAATTGCTCCTTTAATAACCGTACCATTAAACGAATGACGACCGGAGTAGAGGACAGCATCAGAAAAACTAACGAAGATATAAAATCCAGCAAAAGTTAGGCGATAGATAATATTTCTGCGGGGAGAGACCTTACTTGCCTCGGCTTCGGGCGCTCGCTAGCTGCAAGGCAATTTTTTGAGATTGTTCGTCTTGCAAATTGTACTGCGTCTTTTCTAACTGGAGAAGGCGGTATTTAGGATACCGCCGGAGCAATGCATTGGCTGTGAAGTAAAAGAGGTCGTATAGGGTCGTGGCTGTGGAACTGGTGAATTCCATAATGAAGGTCGCGTGGAACCATTTGAAATAGAGAAGAAGGTCCAGCAGGGCGGTCCCCGCGTCGTCCATCGATCCGGCCATCCCGATGGAGGTCGGGGTGGTCATGTGGTTGTATACGAAGGATGGCACCATACTGCTGCAAGCTCCAAAAAATGTTTAAACTTAAAATATGTTCCGGTACATATATACCAGAATATGTACATCATAGTTAATCAAGATTGTGTCCTTACTTGCTAAACTGTAGCACGTTCCATTCTGTGAAAGCAATACTATATTATTATGATAGATCGGTGAAATCGTATTCAAAATAAATTTCTAGTTTCTACCTCCCCTGGGGATGCCCGTGAGGGCCCAGCAGGGGTCTGAGCCCCTGGAACTGCCGTTCAATCCATAATTTTATTTATAACAAATAATGTCTTTGGGGTCAAAATAAATAGTTAATAGTAAATAAAATAAATGCATTTAATATAGTTTATGTTAACATTCACTCTATTCATACGTTTGTTATACTTATTTAATTTTTTCAATGTAACCCCAAGCATTATTTTTGAGCAAATGAAAGTTCCAGGGGTGCAGACCCCGCCGGACCCTCAGAGCGCCCAGGGGAGTTGCTTGGGTTGCCACACCCTAGTAGGAGGGGGGAAGATGCAGTTGGAGAGGGTATTTGGTCTCGTGTTGCACTACCAATTTAAAGGGTTGCCATCCCGCTTGGGTTACCGTCGCTGGTAATCCAAACGCGCCTCTGATCGTAGATACGCGTACCTTTGGCGAGATATGGTATTGAAGTCATTCCGCCACAACCTAGAAGACAATTAATTTAATGTTATAAATACTCCGATTAGGTTTAGGACAAGTCGAGACGCCCAACCACAAATATATGTACAGTGATATGATATATAGGTATGATATATATATATGATATATGTTATAATTACCAGTAGTTGTTTCAATAACGTTCAATCGGTTTAATATGACATTTACCTGAAAGTTAATATTCTATCAAACAGTATAAGTTATTATAGCTGAGAAAAGAACTACTTTATTTCAAAGTAACGTGTTTCAAGATCATTTGCTTATTGATTGGAGCACATACACACTTTGGCAAAAACTATGGTAGTCAATGGCATTAAAGTTTTCAGTTACCTAACCTGAATACTTCGATAATTAATTTTACTCGCAATTCATTTCCTGCAACAAATTTGTTCTGTCGAACGCGATCCGAGACTACTATCCACTGCACTCGAAAAATATTACCAATAAAAGTCGAAGGTCATATCATAAATTTTGTGCTGTAAATCGAGACTGGAAAATGTCTAACTCGAAAAGCAACAGCCACTGAAACTGACCTGATACAATAATTGCCACACATCGATTCGCGGCTTGGGTGTTGTAGTAATCCGCCAAGAGAGCCGGGGCGTTGGGATCAGACCCGACGACCGTTGGCGTATCACACATTGAGTCACTTTTATTATATAGCAAGGTCACGGACAGGTTGAGGTAGGGGAAAAAGCGTGCGTTGATGGTAGTCTGTGCGACGTCCAGCGCCGCCCCAGTAACCGGGAGATTCACCCCCACAAAGTTGTGCCTCGGAATTGTGCTGATCAGTTCTAAGTCGAAGCCTTTGGCAGTGGAAAGTATTGACGCCAAAACAAAAACCAGAAGACCACAAAGATCCAGAGAAAAGATCGAGATGAAAAAATTCATGGCAAACCAAAATCTCGGCCAGTTTCGGAAAAAGTTGCAAACTCTTAATTTCACGTGTCAATTATCGCTCGTTATGTCATCTCGTAGTGTGACACAAACAGACAGGACATTTTTTTAAGAATGTTTTTGCAAGGGTTAGATGGTACGTTACCTCAATTCTGTTACGACAGATCAATATACAAACTATCAAGTGTTAAAGTCGGTAAATGACGTATATGAAGAACCCTGGAAAGGTGAGATTTGTTGGAGCGAATAATGATTGCCTGGCACGCTACAGAGCGAACATGCATGACACCGCAGAACTGTACGTGTCGATTGAGAGACTCGTGAGAACCTTCCAGCAGGGCCCAATTTATCCCAGAGGAATGTCTGTGCGTCCCATTTATTTTCCCAGGCAAGAGCTGATAAAGTCTTGGAAATGTGTTTTGCGTCTGTGCGCATGACAAAAATCATTGGCCGAATTTTGGTGTTTGCAGCTAGGAGTAGTAAGGGTATTAGTGAGGATCAATGACGCGCAGTCAATACTGGATCACGATAAAAAATTAATTCATTAAGCGATCGACACGGAGTCACACTTTCCGTTAATTAAAATTCTCGACGCACGTCGGTTTGATCAATGTCGTAATTAGATTTTTCTCATTGTCATCCCGCGTGTTCGGGAGGATCGAAACATCGTTAGCGTTGGCAAAAAATTCGATTCCTCACGGCTTGGCGTAGCGGACTCATGGCGAGGATACAGAGCAGCGGGTCGATCCAGGAGTAGGTGTAGAGCACGAAAAATTGGATGGATGAAAAGGTGGCGTTCCAGTAGCCGATTGTGTCCACGAGCAGGTAGAAGACGTGGTTCGGTGTCCAACACACGATCACTGCCAGGACCATGTACGCCAATAGCCGATTCTGAGATTTCGCCATCTGGCGGGCTTTTTCACGTTGGTTCACGACGGTAGGTGGCGCCACTCTCGCCGGCCTCTCCGACGTGGGGAGCCCTACGGAGGGTTTGATGCGAGGTTTCGGGACGTACACTTCGGGGTGTCGGACTTCGATACGCTTGTCAAGAGTGGGCACAGTCAATTCGTTTCCCAAGGAGACACTTCCGTTAATCCCTGAAACAGATTACGAGGTAAAAGTCCCAATGCTGCACAAGTTTTGCTTTGGCATTGATGCTAATTGATTGATTGATTGCCGCGCATAACAGAGCAAACAGGGGAAAATCGTGACGTTTATCAATCAAAATAACCACAAGACTTCTTTTTCGTTCTTCATTTTAAAAAAAAGGAATTTTTAGTTTTTGATGGATTTTGATGTGTGTTCCATTTATTAAACCCAAATTATTGTTAAACAATGATGGTGTGATGTGCGAATGCCGCAGTTATACCATTTTAAAATTTACGTGGCATTCGGACGTTTACCTCGTACGACATGAGCGTGTATTGGTGTCACGTGTAGCTTTTGATTGATTAGCTGATTGATGTATTTTACAACTTCTTTAAAGTGCGTTTAGGACTTCTCTATGTGATTGTGGCGCCCCTGTCGGTGACAGGTAATCAAAGTGCAGCCTGTGTGCTGACTTCCTCGCGCGGGTGTTCTTCACTCTTCATTTTATCAATAATAATTTCATCAAGCTGCAGGGGATATTTCGGGACTTCGTGAAGGATCCATAATGAATACTCCGGAATTCCCGTAATAACTGTCTAATGCTGCGTTCATAGTCCGTGTCAGAAGCCAGATCCATTTAGGGTTTCAGTTTTTTTATGAGAAGGAAAACTCTAAGGATTCTAAAAACTCAATCTTCAATTCATCAAATTAGGGAATAACAGCCAACATCGAAAAACAAACGAAAGTGGGAGGGAACAAGAATGGGAACGGGGAGGGGGACTAGTAGCTTAAACCCCTCTTTTGCTGGCTGGCACACCATTACTATTTTGAGTCACCATAACGAATTTGATCATTTTTGAAAGCCCAATTATTCCTCAATCTGTTAATACAAAAACACTGAGATTTAAGCATAGGTCGGATTCTTAGTTTATCGAGCCAGAGGACAAGCTCAACATAGAAAAATAGAAAAGGCGAGTGGAGTAGTGGCATGAGTCCCCCCCCTTCCAGATTTCAGCAAACTCCCCGCCCCAAGGATCTACCTTAATTTCACTATTATTACTATTATTATTACGTCATTATTATTACCTTAATTTTACTATTACTAGCATTGCGTGCAGAGCAAAATTGGTAAACCAAGTTTTTCCCTGCGGCGCACAACACTTTTCTTGAGGAAAAGTGTAGTCCCAAAGAAGGCTAAGGGACTGACTGGTAACCAGTTCACGATATATCTGATGCGGAGTAGTATGGTATCTCTTTTGGGAGTTTGACCTTGGAAATTGGTTTTTTCCAGGTCATTGAGAGCTTCGGCATGTTTCTTCAAAAATAATTTTTTTATGAAATAACCCTCGAGGTGTTGCATCAAGCTATGTTTAGCTGGCATCGCGTGACTATTAAGTTACTCACTAATTTCCAAACTATTGTTTGATACATTTCATCAAATGGCATTAATTTACATTAAATTTTATTCATTCCAACATTAAATTTTGTGTTAGACTTGCATCGAGCGAACAGTCCATACGCTCGACAAATCAATTAATTTCTCCATTACCTGACGCAACTTTCGACGACCCGACAAATGACGTGTCACAAACTCCCGTTCTTCCTCCTTTGGGGACGACTTTCCCGGCCTTCCAGCGCAGCTGTCGCACCTTCCACCATACAAACGGATAGGTCATCACGATGAAGAGTTCCGGCACGCCAAAGCCGACAATCTCCAACGCCACCGTCGTCACCAGCTTGCCCACCGTGTCGCCCTGCATACACCGTCTTTCCGGCTGACCCACGCCGCTCTTCCCCCACCGACTCCACACTACCGACGGCACACTCAACACATGCACAAACACCCACATCACCAGAGTGATGGCCAGGGCCACGCGTTTGTTATGGGCGTTCCGGTAGTGCATGGGAAAGGTCACAGCCCACAGACGGTTCACCGTCACTAGGACGTGACCGTAACGGACGGCCGTGCTGAGGATGAGCTTGAAGTACGCGAAGAAGGTACACGCCAGGCCGTCATATGGCCACGTGATGTAGTAGTTGACGATGAAGGTGCCCGGCATGGCGGTCAGCGCCAAGAGGAATTCCGTGGTGGCGATATTGACCACGTAGACGTTGAAGGCGGTTCGGAGATGGGCGTGGGTGAGGTAGACAAAGATGAGTAGACCTAAATTAGATAAGGCAGAAAAAACTAGATTCGGTCAATTTTTCAATCAACTAAAATTAATAATTAAGATTTGGAAAAAGAATGCTCACACAGCCCGGGCAACATTTTTAATTACGAAAGTTATGCGCGCAACCCTTTTCGTCAGAAGTTGAGGCTACCTTTCAGTATAGTCACAACCTTTAGAATTAACGAATTCCAAAAACTTCAATACCATTTTTAAGGCCTCAATTCAAAATCCATGAAAACGATAAATAAACTGAATAATTGGATAGCTAAAATATCGCTTTGTTTGGGAAGTCAGTTTTCAGTGAAGAACGCAATTAACCACTCCGATCCAAGTAAGCGTTTGAAAGCAAGGAGATCTCGATTCTGTTCAGAATAATTGAAAAAATATTAATTTGATCTCATCTAGTTGGCAATAACGCTGTTTAATACATTTCAGAGAGTTTTGTAAAACCCTGTAAATTTAAATCTGAAGTATGTCCAAAATGTTCGATTCATACTATTCTTTGGGTGACATATAGACAACGAGCTGTCGAAGCTCTAGTGTTGTATAATCATACAACAGTACAGTTTGGTTTATTAAAAATTAATTACTGCTGAGTAGTAGCTAGAAAGGTTGTGTCCATAGTAAAAGGTTGTGCGCATAACCTTTGGTAAATAAAAAGGTTTCCCGAGTTGTGAGCACAGCATAAGGTTGTGTGAAGTTAATGAGCATTGTCCTTTTTTTAAAGTTTTTAGTTTAGCTTATTTTAGTAACATTTAATCTAATCTAGTGCGCACCAGGAACAAAAAAGTCACTGAAACTGAAAATCTAGCAACCAAAATTGTTAATTGATTTTGTTCAGAAACGAAGAAAGGCTAAAACCAGTTGGAAAAAGTATTGCAGTTTAGTCTAAAATTCGCTCTTCTAGTTTAATTTGGCTGTGTCCTCAATAAAAACGGTACCGTTGAAGAGGACACTGGCGAAGATGGTGAACAGGATGAACCAGCTAGCGATAGTGCGAGCCTGCTGATCCGTTGAAAGTGTCGAGTTGCGAGGTGGAGTGACGTTCAAGGTCATTATTGATGTTTCGTTCACGGGGGCAAAAAATGGTTTTGAGGAAATCATTCTGATGGACGAGTCGTTCGTATGCTGAATATCAACGAGAGTAAAACAGAGAAAATACCTTTTTATAAATCTTTTCTCTTTGCGATATTCAGACACTGTAAATGCCACACCGACGTGTTATAATTGACGAGTGATGATAATAAAAATGATCTGAAAAACAGCGCGGGTTTGAGAGATTCACATTAATATTGTGTGTTGCTGTTTGCGCGTGAACAGAGGGTAGTTTTAGGTTCAAGACAACAATCTTGTAGCTGTCCCTGCAATAATATTGAGCTTATATTAGGCGCCATCGACATATTATGTGATCCAAGGAAGGTAGGTGGGTGGTCTGGACCCTTGATTTCTCACCAGTAAAATAGGCCCCGCCCTGCAGTATAATTTTGATTACCTGGATAGGTGGATGGTCGAAAAAGGTCATTTTTTGAATACTTAATATGTGCATGGCGCCTTACCGTATCCTCCCGGCCTCAAGGGACAGCTAAGCACCGCCCCCGTGCCACACATACACGCGCGCATAGTTTTAAACTGAGGCACACACACACGCACACATGTTTAAATGGCCACACAGTGCACATACACATGAACACAGGTGTAAATTTATAAAGCAGGCACGGGCGGAATGCACGCCCTAGGGCATAAAACTACCTTGAGGCCGGGAGGATACGGTAATATGAGCTCAATATTATGACTGAAAATTTGGGGAATCGCAATCGTAAGACTCACCTGCGGCTTTATATTTTAATTGCTTTTCAAATTATAGGAAGATTCCAAAACGTTTATACGCTTATTTCCGGACTAATTTGATTAATTAATATAATAGTTGATATTACAACAAACAGGAAGGATACTCAAGGTCATTATATGTCAGCGGTGGAAATGTCGCAAGGCCCCCCGAGCGCAATGTCGGACACCAAGATTGAAGAGGAAGTCACGCAGGTAGACGTACAGCTCTGGCGGAATTACTTTTTCAGCCCACACCCAAACCCATGTGCCCACACATGACTGAGCGCTCTGGAATGGGCGTGGGCTGAATAAGTAATTCCGCCACAGCTGTACAGGGGCAGTTTAATGACGATTTCACGGTTTCGGGACCGCGGAATTTGGCTGACACTTTCCAGGTACTAAACACAAATGCCAAAGTCTTGGTTTCTCATTGAAGGAACTAATATACGAGCAGTATGCACCAAAACATGCAAAAATGTACTAAAGTTTAGTCTGGTTTGGCCAATAGCATTTTTATTCTTTTTTTGTAACCGCATAACATCGCAGGTCGCGGTGCTTGTAATCAAACGCATTTCAAAAAATGTCTGAAACAGCATTTTAAATCGTAACTCAAGGGCTTTTCAAAAACTATTCGACTTTATGTTCTTATGACCACCCCGAGCGAGGTGTGTGACATGAGTTTTTATTGTCAATCAAATTATGAAGTTGTTATGTTTTTTTAGCAAAATGGTGAGCCAAGTGAACAAACACAGGAATATCTCTCATCAGACAAGGATCAGACAAGGGATGATTTTCAACGTCCAGACCCAGAATCTGCTGTAAATGTACTCACTATACATTTTTTAATAGCCCTGTATTTATGATTATTTTCGGTAAGTATACTGAAGGTTAATTTGGTCCCAATAAATTTTTTCGTATACTTTAAATTTCACTGTAAAAATGGCATTTTTGAAAATATGTTAAAAAAAACTTTTTTTGGCGCTATCTCAATTAAATTCCAATTTGAGATTGATTAGAATTAGCATAAATTTTGTTCCATGTCAAGGGGCGGAGTTATAGCAACTTACCGTAAGTGCACTCCCAAGTTTACAACCTGTTTCACTACTGAGTAATAGCTCCGCCCCGACCTCTCAGAACTATTCGGCGGATGTGCCAATCGATTTCAAATCAAATTTGCGTTACGATAGCGTAAAAATAAATTTTATAAAATTAGTTTTAAATGTTACACTTTAACAGCGAAAATACAAGGAAGTGGAATCTTCCACAGCGTTTTTTCTAAATTTAAAGTTATTCTTAAAAAGGATTTTAGGATCACACCGACAATATTGAAATCATCATACATGTAAATACTGGGTCACTAAAACAAATTTTAGCAAACAGGCGCAAATGAACGAGCTAGCTAGCCAAGCCGACGTGTTTTGCGGAAGCCAAGGATCAAGCCGTAATCCAAGGGCGATTACAAGTGTAGATCACCCTTAAATTACCCTCGATTATATTGTAGATCGCTAGGCCGACCACTCTAATCGCTCTGGGAAACGTATCCCTCCCTCCTCCCTTCCTCTCCCCCTCCCAATGACGACACGGAATCATCCAAGTGAGCCCTCCCTGGGATCTGCTTGCCTGTGCCTTGAGCACTTACCGGAGAAAGGGCACTCAGAAAAAGTATCCCGGCATTATTATAACACTGAATAGCCGGGGACATACGGGTGCAATAATAACGACAGTTGACGTCGCGACTTCCGCGATCTCCGATCACACAACAGCACACCCGTTAAATTGGTAGTGTAACACGAGACCGCAACCCTCTCTTACTGCCTCCCCCCTCCCCCGCCCCACCCATAAGCCCGTCATATAGACTGTTTTTCAAGGGCTCGTTCCCATGCTTCGACGTATATATGATGGTACGGTATAGAGGCGTGTGTGGATTATCAGGGGGTGGTAACCCAAGCAACTCCCCTGGGGGGCGCCTTGAGGGTTCGGCGAGGGTCTAGACCCTTGGCACTGCCATTCAATCTAAAATTTTATTCTTGACAAAAATTAATTTTGGGGTTAAAATAAACATTAAACACTACATGTAATAAAAATATAGAATGAATGTTAACATACATTTTTATTAAACTTTATAATATATTATGCATGAAATGAAAGAAATTATTTTCTGTTAAGTATTTACTTTGACCCCAAATATAGTCCTTGTTATAAATAATATTTCGGATTGAATGGCAGTTCCAAGAGTCCAGATCCCTGCTGGACTCTCATGGATACCTCTGAGGGGTTGTTTGGGTTGCCACCCCCTGGGGTCCTGGTAATCAAAACGCGCCTCTGGTACGGTACCATAAAGACACCTTGTTTTACAGCAGTATACATATACAAAGGGTGCAGTCAAATCGTGTGATTTGAGTTCTGACAGTACGGATGCCGTAGCACGTACATATAGTGCATAGTGGGTTACCCTTGTTTTATATCCTGCAAATAAACGTACGAAGGAAACTTCCGCCCTGCATGTCACGCGCGTCATTTCGAAAGAGCCTAAACACATTGCCCTTGTACGCACACGAAAATCTAGCTCAATACACAAGGGATCAGGCGACACTGAGATTTCACCGGTCAAATGATTGTTTACACTTAACCGTCAGGCATCCACGGGCCATATGGCCCTTTTTTTGCAGGGCTGATGTTTACTCAATAACGCTAGAACTGAAGGCCATTCTGTCTTAAAGTCAGATATACCAGAGACTTAATAAACCTTCCCTATTTTTACGCATACAAATCACCATAATTTCCCTGTTTTAGTAACTGTCTTTTAATATAACAGGCATGTTAACAGTACCCCGAAAGATAGCAAAAATTATTTTGTAAGGAGAAATGTTTGAAGAATCCGGTAATGCGACCTTCCCACCAGAGGATCAAAAGCCATCCATGTTCCGGATGTCTGTCACGTATATCGCATTGATTGTCATCATTCTGGCCGTCTTCCTGGATCTTTGCATCATCATGGCGTATGTGCGACGCCCTCGCCTTTTGACTGCTTTCAATGTTCATATATTGCTTTTGACGGTGCAAGAACTGCTTTGCGCGGTGCTGGCGAACCCAATTGTCATTCAACAAAATCTCAGTCGAAATGTCTACATGACGAATCCCGCTCATTGCTCGTATCAGAAGTATATTGAGTGGACGTTTGGTTCGCTGATGTTGCTGCAGCATGATGTGATTTGTCTGGATCGGTGGCTGGCGCTGCTACGACCTTCGTGGTATCGCACGAAAACGGCCCGCTTTGGAGTGACGGCGACATTGTGTGCTTTTGTGTACCAGCAGACTTGGTATTTGCCGTTGTTTGTGGCTGAGATGATGCGAGAGATTGTTCCAGACAGTATATGCCGGACGACAGTGGCATTGCCGGCGTACCAGCTGGTGGTTAGGATAGCGACACATTTCCTACCCGAGCTGTTTGTTTTTCTCTCCTACCCGATGCTGCTGTGGAGAGTTTGGAAGTTACGAAAAACTCGCTTTCACAGACTCAAGACTGTCCGCAGTAAGTAGAATTGTTTGGTTATCTGTCTGTCTGTTTGTTTGTCTGCCTGTCTGTTTGTCTGTTTGTCTGTTTGTCTGCCTGCTGATTGTATGTCTGTCTGTCTGTCTGTCTGTCTGCCTGCCTGCCTGTCTGCCTGTTTGCCTGCCTGCCTGCCTGCATGCCTGCCTGTTTGTCTGTCTGTTTCTCTGTGTCTCTTTCTCTTTCTCTCTGTCTCTCTCTCTCTCTCTATCTGTCTGTCTGTCTGTTTGCATGCCTGCCTGTTTGCCTATCTGTTTGTCTGTCTGCCTGTCTATTTGTCCTGCTTTCCCGCCTGCAAGCCCGCCTGGTTGTATGCCTATCCGCCTGGCTTCATGCCTGCCTGCCTCTATGCCGGCTTGTTGGCCTAATTGCCGATTTTTCAGCGTATGCCTATGCCATCCATATGTGCTATTATACCAACTAGTGTCAATTACACTGCAAATCCCTGAGCAGAATTTGAGCTCTTTGTTTACCGACAACTTGTTCTCAGGGGGATCGAGAATTGAAGGGCAACAACGTTCAAGTACGGGCTCCGGATCAGCGGAAGCTAGGAATCTGGCTGTCATATATGCCCGCACTGCGTCGATCGATCTGCCGCTGCAGCTCATGTCGTCACGGCGTACCCACGATGAGCTTCAACTGACTCTTTGGCTGCTCATTCTGCAGATAGTGTTTTGGATGCCGCCGACGGTGGCGACCGTCTTGCGTAGCATAAACAGCGCACTGGACCAAGATTTATTTAATCTCGCGCTCCTCTTACCCTGTGCCTTGCTGCTCATTGACCCACTGGTTTACTTAATTTTTTTGAAAAATGTTAGGAATGAGATCTTTGGACAGTTCAAGGGCTTCTTGCAGGTTCCGTGTGTCCGTAGAGTGACTATGATTTGACATTAACAACATGAAACACTATTGAGCTGCTAAAATAAAACAAACGAAGGGCGGTTCATTTATTAAAATTGATGGCCAGCAGCAACTACGACCAAGGGATGTAACTTAAGGATGTCAATAACTTAAATTTGTTAACTAATTAGTTTTCCTAGTCAACCTAAGTTTGTTATTATTTTATGTTTAATTTAATTCTTAAAATAATTAGTGTAGTTTAAGTAAAAATTATTTGACTTAATTTCAGTGTTTTTAATTATTCTTACTTACACTGTTAATCATAAAACTTTAATTATATTTTTTATCAGAATTTAAAAAAATGGACGTGCCGCACTAATCATTGGCGAAAATTATGAAACAAACGCTCTAAGCCGATATAAAAAAACGTCAAGTTACATTTGTAGTTTTCTGGAAGTTTCTCTCTTCCACCACAATCAACCTTCAAATTATTCCACACCTCCAAGAAGATTTTTTTCGCAGAACAATCAGTCGTCAATTTGCCTGTTTCTCGTTCCTGGTTCTCGCCGTGCTCTTTTTAACATGCATGTCCAATGGAGAGCCTGTTGAAATGAGATTTGATTGTAGATTTGATTGCAAGTTATGACAATAAATTTTATTGAGCAGCGTTGTAAGTTAATAGATATAGCCGAATCACGATTTCCGTTTTCCTGCCGGCTTTCGGATTTTGTCCGTTATATGCCAGCAATGCTACGCTTGCCGTAACAGGAAGCTGCAGCGTTCTACATCTGTCCAGGAGTCAATGACTTGGGTTCTTTTGACGTGCATATGTCTAATTGCTTGAAACAAGTACTCCATTTGTTCGGCAGTTTACATCTATATTGACGAATGCAAAGCCTCTCTTCTTTATGACCCGTAAGTAGGATGTTTTGACGAAGTGTATTACTACAATCATACTGTGTCTGCGTTTGCCTCTGTGTCAGTGTCTGTCTGTGTCTCTGTCTCTGTCTCTGTCTCTGTCTCTGTCTCTGTCTCTGTCTCTGTCTCTGTCTCTGTCTCTGTGTCTGTGTCTGCGTCCGTTTCTGTGTCTGTCTGGGTCTGTGTCTGTGTCTCTGCCTGTGTCTCTGCCTCTGCCTCTGCCTGCATTTTTTCTGAGACAGTACACATGTCTGTTGATTTCGATGGTCATCAGTACTGATTCGCCCCATTTTATCGGAGTGGCAACCACCTGCGACTGCACGTGGAACGTCCAATGCGACCGGACACATGGCCGGCATAATTCGAAGTATCTCCCCAGATAGCCAACTGTGGACTGCTTCCCAATGGCTTGCTACGACAGCCTTAAGTACAGCTGCCCCGGCGACTTTTTGCCCTTTGTATCAGTCATAACTGCAACAGATGTACCGCGAACTTCGTCAATGTCAGACCCAAAGGAAACGCCTTCCAATCTGTTCCTGCGGTTTGCAACGAAAAGGCATGAGGCAATTAGAAAATAATTAAAGTCTGCCAATTTCAAGAGAATTAAGAATTACTTCGTTCTTATGCGTTCACAACTGATGCGTCTTCGATCTGAAAAAAATTCCTGCCCCAGGCATGAGGTTTTAGTAACATGATCCTTTTAATTGTCAGTACTCCAGAAACATTAGCAATCTACAACTGATTATGCGGCGATAAAACTATCGGAAATGGTCGATAATAATTCCTCTAATGTTCATGCATGTTCACACATGCCGGGTTACATTTTCTGCCTTCTCCCTTCTACCTCTGTACTGCCCATCATCATGATTATTTTAAATAAATAATTTTTACATGTTATATCACGAAACTGAAGCTTGAAGTTTTGACTGCCATAAATTTAATTGGACACTGAGTTCCGATTTTTCTTTAAATACAAGCATGGACAAATCTACCGCCGCTATGGACGCATTCACAGCACGCAGTCTCCGCATCAGAATTCTACGTGGCGACCGGGACGCTTGTGACAGTTCGAGTCACATTCCAGCGACTTTGATCGTGGCGAATGAGTTCAGCAAGGCGAGCTCTTGTCAGTACGTGGAGACTGCATTCCGTGCTTTGGGATTCACGAAGGTCTCCGTGCATTCGGTTACGTTGAAAAACTGCCAGGCGACCCTGGAGGAATTTGTTCAGTACGGCCTTGCCCATGGGAATGAACCTTTCCTGTTGTTCTTCACGGATTGTGGGGTAAGTAGGCACGAGGAAAGAGCATTGAGTAATTAATAATTACATGGTCAATAATATAGTACCGTTATTATCGTAATCAGATAATAATAATAAGCTAAAAAGCTAAAACTTCTTAGTGAAAATATACTGTAAGTGCTTGCTACTGATGTTTAGATTTATTTAAATAAAGATTTAAAAATAGAATTTTATTTTAAACTAAAGATTTTCAGTTTGATTTTTAAACCTTTTTGTGTAACCATTTTTTAGTCGACAATGATTTTAAATCAAATTTGCTTTAGAAAATAGGGAAACGGCGTATTTATTTTAAATTCAAGCATTTGTGATTTTGTTTAAAATCCGGCTTTGGTCATGTGTCGATTTTAAATTTAGTATAAATTCTAAATCTTTCTTTAAACACTACTATTCTCTGCGTAATAGGCAAAAGGATCGAAATCGATGTTATCGCACGTGCATACAGAATGAAGGGTTCACCGCGCAATGCGCCACTGTTTAAAGTAAATATTAGAGTGGAAAGAAAAAAGGTTTTGTTAATGCGAAAGACAGGGTCAGTTCCATTCCATTTAGCATGTCAATTATTCAATACTGATTGGTTATGCGCCGGTGAAGCCCCATTTCTCATTGCCGATGACACCTACCAATTTTGGGAACTTTGCTACGGCTTAATACATAGAAGACAGACAGATATTCAAACAAGCCAAACAATCCAACGGCTGATCCTCAGCTGTTGATTATTGATTGCAAGGAAGTTAAAGTGCTGGCCAAAGTTATATTAATTGGCTCAAAGGAGACGCGATCTATGCAAACACAGTGCGATACAGATTTTTAATAAGTTCTTGCTTTTGTTTGCGCTTTTTTCTAGCTGGAAACGGATGGATTTCCCGGACTGACGGTTCTGCGAGAAATGGAAAAGGGTTCATTGGTCTTCACCGGAGCGGACACGCTGTTCGAATCAACGACAGTAACGAAAACTAACCAAAAGGCCATGCTCATCTCAAAAGGTGTCTCGACTGCCGCATTCAAAGCGATCTCACTGGAAAACGTTGAGGCGGATGTTGCAGAGACCGCTCAGCGTTTGTCTTTCCCGTGGATTGTCAAACCGTCTGTCTCCTTTGCCGGTGTCGGCATATCCGCGAATTCCATCGTTCGCAGTGAGGCCGAAGCCGTTCGACAGATCAATGTTATCACCAAGGTATGATCAATTCGAAGTAAGTGAACAAAAATATATAAATTGGAATTATACGGCAGAAAAATATTTTGCCCATTAATATTGGGATTTTAGTTCGCAGGTTCACTGTCGACAGTGTCTTAGATAATAACACAATTTAGCTCATTTGGTTTTTTATTACAATCGGCTTAGCAAAAAATAACCATTGACTTGGAACGTTTATCAAAGTTGAAACGCAGACAGGCCTCCGCTTCATTTTTTTAAATTAGTGCAATATTGATGATGACTTATAAAATGTCCTTCATTGGTGACTGAATCACATTTTTTTGGCAAAATTTCAATTTTGGGAAACATTGAAACATTCCATGTTTCCATTCCATAATTAAGCCCAAAAACGTTTTCACTTAAAGTAGTCACCGATGAAATATCGTCAATGGTACCATGTTGGTTGAACAAAATAAAACGGAGGCATTCTGCGTTCTCGCTTTAAAAATTGCGCGTGTGTGCGAAATTAATCTATTGATATTTTTCATGCAGTTAATGGGTCTTTTTTCCATCCATAGGAATTACCATTATGTCGAGGAACTTTTGTGGAAACGTTTCTACCCGGGAGGGAATTCACAGCTCTGGTCACGGGCAGTGCGGCCGCGGGTGTGAAGACCTACACTGTAGCTGAGCGGGTCTTTCGCTCCGACTTGACGCACGACCAACGGATCATCGACTTCGAACGAGGGATCACTCAAAGAGGCTACCGAAGCAGTGATGACGGTTCACGAAAGGAGCTAATAGTGCCGCCCGAAACCGAAGCTTTCTACACCTCAAAACCGGCTCCGATTACAGTCCAGTTACGGCTGCAGCAACTAGCTAAGGACGCGTATGTCGCTGTAAACGGGAGCGGGTACGCTCGGATTGATATCCGCTCCAATGATATGGAGAATTCGGAATTTTTCGTGCTGGAAGTCAATCCGAATCCGTTGATAGGGGAGAACTCTTCAGTCGGAAAGGTAATGTGTCACTTCAAATTTTGGTTCATTGGGAGGAACGAAACTGTGCCCAAGAAACAACTGAGCTGTCTGTCGTTTTTTTAATATGTTTTTCGTTTAGATTCTGGAATATTCCGGTATAACTGCCGGAGAATTTATGGAGGAGATCTGCCAGTTTGCCTTTAATCGTGTGTCCCCAAACTCCAACTAATAACAGTATTGGACATGCGTGATTGGAATACATGCCTTTGAGATATTTCAAATACATATATATAGACATACATACATATATATATATATAGACAGACATACATATATATAGACATAAATGCATATATACAGATCTGTATATACATTTACACATACACATATATAATATAATATGATAAAATAATAAATTATTATAAATAATCTGGATAAAAAGTCTGGACCAGATCAACGAGTCACTGATCAAACACAAGAGGTCCGTGCAAAACTCACTAATGAGGGGTTTTTAGGGTTTTTACAAGTAGGAACCTGGAACCCTCATGATAGGACTAGGGACTGGGCAAAGAGGCGAAATAATTCTTTTTCAAAATTGAACGCAAAATTTGGCCTGCTGTTTTTGATAATTTTGAACTTGTGGGAGTGTGGCCGGTCTAATTTCGAAGGACCCTGGAGATTATTTTATTTTTATTTTATACAAAACATTTTCAGTAACTTCAATTTTGATGGATAAACTTAAGTTTTTGAAAACGTTTTAAAATCCTAGAAAGCATCTGAAAATCAGACCCCCCACATCTCCACAAGTTTCGAATGATTGGGGGATCATAAGTCGAATTTTGGGTTCAATTATACAACAAAATGAAAAATATTAAATTAAATACTAAATGTTAAATAAATTAAATATTAAATAAAAAAAACTGTGAAAAATTATTTTTGCCCTTGCCCACCTCCTGGTTCTGCCATGAGGGGGTTTTGGTTCCAGCTTGTAATAAGGAACCTTCTCTCATTACTGTGTAAATTTAAGGTCTAAGCCCTGTTTCTTTTTACTTCTACAAAATCGAAAAAGCTTCAACCACAATGGAGATTTTAAATCATAAAGAGAAGAAGAAATTTCACACATTCGCAAACCACCTCATCGGTTTTTGGCATTTTTTCCCTTTGGCCCTTCCGGAATTTTTAGCAGATTTTGTTTTGAAACAGGGCAGTGGTTATATAGTCCTAGATATGATTAAATAAATCAGCAAAAATGTGAAAATAAACAAAAACAAATGACACGGTCAATCATTTCAGACTGCCCCTTGTACATGGCGTCTGATTCATTTCGGCGAACCCTTTGTTCGTCTAGAATGTCTGCCATATGACGGCACGACTTCGCCAAAGACGCTGGCTGGTATTTGTCAATTTGGTATTTCTGCTGATCCGCGTTATTCACATTCAAATAACACGACGCGGTCCCTGGACAAATACGTGCATTGGTTTTAGCGTCTGCGGTACTTGGCTATCCAATCGTCGTGCTTCCCAAAACAGACAGGTCAGCAGTTCTCTGCCGAGCCAGTTTAAAGCAGTAGGATGCTGTCTGTCATTCATATGTCTGGTACTGGTCTGATGTGAAACTATAAATTTGGCGGGGGGGGGGTCACAACATATGTCTATAAGGTGAAATGGATGAGCTTGCTTTTAAGAGACGTCATAGTATTCATTTGTATAGCACAAAAGAAGTCTACACGCTATGCAAGTAGTTCTACTAATCTGACTCCATGTACAACTCTGAAATACGATCTTGACGGTGAAATTCGGTGGAGATGTAAATCCGTAAAAATTGTTCACGTTCAAAACGTTGATATAGAAGCATTCCTGACTGACTTTATCCGCTATAAATTTTGGCAGTAACATGGCCGCGTTTTCTTTCTATTTCATCTTGTTTTTTGGGTCATCTTTCGTTTTTCAGCAAACTTCATCCCAGGTGTCCGTCGCCTCTGGCAACCCTGTTTCAAATTGCAGGGCAGCCACTTCTCGGGCACCCGGACCCCCACCGGGAGGCCGACCCGGACAGAGGTCGCCGAATTGTTCTGGTAATTAATTGTTCTAGCATTTTGATAGAAATGTAAACTTTTTCAGTAGCAATTCAACGGTTACTAATTTAAGTACTTTAAAAAAATGACAGTATAGAAATAAGCTTGAATAAGTCCTCACGCAATTAAATTGAGCTGCTTTCTGGAATTTCAGTTCGCAGTGGCCAATGTATGACGACCCAATGCGTGGAGGAGGGCCCGTACTACAAAGCCTGCTCGCCCCTTGAGCAAATGGGCGGGCAGTTTCTGCCGCAGGTCTGCACCAATTCCGCCCGCAATGATCGGCTCTTCATCAACGGCACCGTTCGCCTTGTGGATGCTTCCAGTCCCTGTGGAAGACCTATTCGTGCACTCCTGGACATTTGGCATGCCGACGCGGTCGGAGTTTACAGCAACACCTCACCTGCCTCCCGCGACTTTGTATGTCTACCCAGCAAAAGTTTAAACAACTGAAATGTCATATTGGAATTAACATTTTGCCTCGTGATGTGTCATTTTTTTAGCCAATGGAAAGAACACTGGCAGTTTTAGTGTCTCACAAAGTGTTGAATTCATTTAATAGATATGCTATCTTGTGTTTTATAACTATGCCAAAATAACTCTGTAGTAGGACAATTACGGTCCATAAAAATTTATTAATCTCATAACCATTTTTTCGATAAAATAATATCAATAATAAATCATATTACTAATTAAAAATAATAAATATTATTATTAATTAAGAATAATAAGTACTATTAATTAATTAATAACTAATTAAAAATAATAAATATTAGTCTTAATTAAAAATAATAAATATTATTGCCAAGATATGGAAAGGGAATATTGTTTGGCAGACTTGCCGGAAACGTCTAATCACGACTAGTGCCGGATTCTTCGCCTATTCCACCATCATGCCGGGCCGTTATGGGACGGGCCATAGCGAGGGATATCGCGCCACACATGTTCATGTGAAAGTCACTCCGCTCGATCAAAACAACAACATCATCGGACCGACCCTGACAACGCAGCAGTACTTCGCTCATGGTCAGTTTTACGGAAGCAGCCTCACATGGAAAATAATTACTCCCGTACCACCTCATCACATGCATAAACTAATATTTTAAAAAAAAAAGTCTGCTATATAAAAATAATTTGTTTAGATTTGTATGCCGGAGCGAAGGACCAGTGTAATGAATGCCATTCGGAGGATCCAACGTTGGTTGTCTATCCCCAGCACAGCTATGACGTGAAGACGTACGACGGGACATGGGATATCCTTCTGCCAAGGATGTCATAAAATGTGCAGTAGGGTGAAGTCAATCAAACAAATGACTATTTTTATGTTATGGGCAAACTATCTACCGGTGAAAACGTTCATAGCGAGAAGAGTGCCGCCTTCTGTCTTTATCCATTCCACGTTTCCAAGTTAGATAACAACGAACTGATTCGTATTCTGAATCGCACCGAGAAAGCTAAAAGAAATGTATTCCTGCAAACAGAGGCTCTTTTAGTGTCCTTACGAGTCAGAACCAGGACCCCTGGTAGGTTCAGGAAATGGGCAGAGGGGAAAAATGGAGTTTTTTTTTAATTGAAGCCAAAATTCGGCCATTGTTTCTTGATCATTTTAAAACTTGTGGCGGTTTGGGGGGGGGGGCTGATTTCTGTGGGCACCCTGGATTTCGAAACATTGTCAAAAGCTTCAGTTTTTCGTTCAAATTTTAGATTTTTCAAGGTCCATTACTATAAACTCCCTATTGATGAATGCAAATGGTGGGTTCAAAAAATCGAAGAACGGCGCAAACTTGATGGAAAAACTGAGTGTTTGATATTGTTTTGAAATCCTAGTGGGCCACCTGAAAATGAGACCCTCAGACCCCTCAGAAATTTCAAA
This sequence comes from Hypsibius dujardini, assembly GCA_001579985.1. NCBI lineage: Eukaryota > Metazoa > Tardigrada > Eutardigrada > Parachela > Hypsibiidae > Hypsibius > Hypsibius dujardini. Next base: position 4,717 of record LRSR01004786.1, on the reverse strand, counting down.
AGGATCAGGGATTTTTAACAGAATTTTGGGTTTAATCTTAACAAAATTACTCGTTGTCTCTTTCCCCACCCCTTGGACTTACCATCAAGGGTCCTGGTTTTGATTTGTAAGGACCCTAGGACGTTTTTAGTGCCTCTGCCTACAGGCAGTGTTCCTCTAGCCGAACGAGAGAAACGAGAGAAACCTATACTAGCTCTATGTCTGGCCGCCAGACGGATGGAGACCGGACGACTGTTACGTCTTTTGAAAACTTAATCAAACTTATTACTATTTGGTACATTTTATCAGTGCCGAACTCAAATGATTTCCCCCAAACATTTGTTAATCTGTAATGCGCTCCATTTAGTGAGGAATATATTAAAATTTTCTGAAACACTTCCAACCTTAAACAAAGGTTGTATTTGACGATTTTTGATACTGTCATCACAGAAACGTCATGTTGAAATCACTTGTCATCAACATGATTTTATTTGAGTACGGGGGCCGGGACGAGGTACAGAGTTGGCTGATTCGTTGCTTCGCTGCCTCTTTAGTGTATTGCTTTACTGGTTCGCTGGTTCGTCGGTGTTTCGTTAGCTGATTGGGCTCTTCGTTTATTCGCTCCTCAGTCCTAGTAATTAGTGATCGACAAAGTGAAAAATAATATAAATATACATTTTTTTGAGCTGAATATAACAAACATATATATCTTTCCAAAGCAGGAGCTACACACATGGGCAAAACTTAGGCCCGACCGCGTGAATATCAAATTTAAATCAAGATTAGCTTTTATCTTGCAAACTAACATTTCTATTCCCAAGTTCTATCTAATTGAAATAAAACATCAGTAAAATATAATTCAGTTGGAAAGTAAAGAAGGGTGGTGATTGTAATGTCAGACCGGTACCGTTTGCCGGTGTTCCACAATTCACAGACCCTAGAATGTTTTAAATGCGAGCTTAAACAATTTAGACTTGAAATAGTTTTTATCCTTGGATTTTTTGCAGTATCGCGATATTTGCAATCTAGACAGGGACGTACATTAGAATACATCGGCATGATATGTAAGACGCTATTGAATTATAGAATAAAATGAAAAGCTGGCGGAAATAGAAATGGCATCAAATGATAAAAAGGCACATTTGATTTGATCTTGATTTTGATTTGATATTGAAAAAGTCATTTGAACATATTATTTTGATTTGATTTTGATTTGGCGGAATTTTGAAAGCGTTTTCAATTTCTCACTCTCTAGGCGCGTTTTTTGTTAGGTAGTTATACAGTGTTTCCTTAATAAAGTTTATGAGAACGTTTTGTTCAAAGTGTTTATGAGGGTGTAAAATATGTTTACCTAATATGTCACTAGAATTATTTGAAAAAATAGGCATGTCCTAGTACATTCATTTCCTACCGTTCTTTTTTGCCTAATAAAACTGAAACCAAACTTGCTCGCTCAAATGATTACTAACTTACCAAGAAAGTGCCTTTTAATTTTTTTTAAACATATAATGTTCCCAGTTAGCAGTTGTATTGCAGAGTTTCATGTTTTATCGGTATTTGAAAAAAAGTCCCACGCAATTTAATTAGATCTGGATAGTAATTGGAAATCCTTGCTAGTTTCGTGATTTCGGTAACTTTGGTTCAAATTCCAACAATGAGTTTGCAGGTGTCATCCAGGATTTGCTTAATTTATGAACAAAAGCCCGATCAAAATGACGAAAAAGTATAAATTTATGGAGTTTTGGGAAGCAAAATTGACTTAAAAATGCCATCAAACCGAAATCAAATTAATTTCAAAATCAATTCAAATGAGTTTTAAATCAAAACCTGGCTCGATTTGATTTGATTTAATTTGAGTTTATGATTTGTCATTTGATGCCATCCATTGGGGTGAGAGCGGACGAAACAAGGAAGTGAGGAAATAACATTGGATCGGGGTTTTTGCATTGTATTATTAAAGTGCAGCACAAACGGCACATCTCAGGAACTCAACAGAGCAATTAACGTGTCAAGAAGGAGATAAACCGCCGAGGTAGACATCAGCAAAAAACACTGTCAGTAAGCGTACATAGGTGCGACAACGGGTCATGCTTCAACGCTCATGTAAATCTCTCTCTCTCGATCCCTCTCCTCAAGCCACTTGAAACATGAAATGGTCCGTGCCAAGCCAAGACCTTCGTCTATTTTGCGGATAGTCTACAAAGCAGCGGACTGCAGAAAAAAAAGGTACAGCTGTTAATCCACTTGCTGGTAGTACCGGAAACGATTAACATTGGCGCAAAGTAGAAAAGAGAAGGGAAAGGGAACTCGAAGAGAGAGAGAGAGAGAGAGAGAAGGAAGAGAAGGCCAAAAAACAAGTGATATCTCAGATGCTCCGCATCAGCAAAAAACACGACTGGGAAGGATGTCATTTCAACAAATCTATCTTGGTATCGGGTGTATCATGTTATGCAACCACAACAGGAAAAAAACTCTGCAAAAATTATACAGCAACAAAAACTGCGACGACTCTACGGAGGGAAGGGAGTCAATTAAAGGCTACTCCGGAAGAGAAGGGACAGGACGGTGGCCACACCAGCGAAGAAAAAGGCGGATGTTGTAGAGAGGCGCGATGAGCCGTTGCAGTAGTTCCAGTTGCAGGAGCAATACTGTTGCGCTCCTTGCCAATAGCAGCCGTCACCTTGGACACCGGCGTTGCCGCACGCTCGTTGTACTCTTGCTGTAACAGAAAATTACACCTTAAATTCGAGAACGCAATGTCTGTCTGTCTCTCTGTCTATCTGTCTCTCTGTCTGTCTCTCTGTCTCTCTGTCTCTCTGTCTCTCTGTCTTTATGTTTGTCTGTCTGTCTGTCTGTCTGCCTGCCTACCTACCTGCCTGTCTGTCGGTCTGTCTGTCAGTCTTTTTTATGTCTTTCTTTCTGCTCATTTGTTTGTTTGTCTGAGTTACTTACGTTGTCCTTGTCCAGTGACCGTCATAATCTTTACACAGCGATCTCCCCCAACTCCTCCATATCCCCCTACGCCGCCAAAATTGCCCTGTTGGCCCAACTGCTGGGGGTACTGATTGGGTTGGCCAAACTGCTGAACACCTTGCTGCGGGAATTGCTGCTGGCCGGAAAATGAGCCACCATATAGACCACCTCCCTGGGAACAGTCTTGGTAGTTCTGGCTGATCTGGTTGGCGTCCGCACAGCCGGGGTTCATGACGGAATCACACACGTAGCATTTCCGGGCCCACGCTGCAAACGAAAACAGAAGGTCATTGTCTAGAATTTTTCATTCTGCTTAATCTTGTAGGTCAGTCACAAAACTGCCGGTCGAGGCACAAAATTCCTCATCCCTTTTGTTGGAAGAGACAATTAGTTTCTTTATTGTCCGGCAAATGTGAATGGGAAACGGACGCTTATTTTACGACAAAGTCGCACGTCTTCTCTGCTGCCTGAATAATCTCGCACAGCGGTCGGCTTTGTGTTTGATCAGTCAGACAAAAGGACTGAGCGCAGCAGCTGAGTATTATCATTTGCTTTTACTAGATCGTGTTCACATTCGCATCAGCTTAACTCTTACTCTTTCTCCATGCTAATGTTTTGGCCAAACATTATCTCTTTAAGTTTTTCTACGTGTCTAGGCCCTTTTTAAATTCATTTGCACGAATTCACTTGCATTCGTAGTCTAATAAATTACCAAACAAAAACCTAAACTTTGTGTTTTTATAATCCAATTTTTTATTGATTTGTTTCAACTCAAAGAGGAAAGGCGTTTCTGAGAGCTAATACGACATTATGAAGACTTGAAACTTGTTTTAACAAAACAAAAAAATAAAAATAGCCAACTGTTTTTTAAAATTTAAACTAATCATGCCTATCAAAATAATACTTATTACTCAAATTACTTACTACTTATTACTCCATTAAATTTCAAACATAATGATGATCAGCTTTGAAATCAAACATGCAAATATGATAAAATACTCCGTACTTTTCAACAAGTAATGTTGAATTATTTATGAAACTCTTTTCCCGTGGATGAATAAATTTCATTCAACCAGCTGAATGAATTTCATTTATAAAGTTTTTTAAAAAGGACAAATACTGAGAAATACGTTTTCAAATCAATTTTGCTGGTACGTCGAAATTGCCGGTCAGCGAAAGAACACAGCCCATTTGCAGACTCGGACGAACAACACTTTATTCTACCCTCGATCGACTAAAAAGACTCCGATTCGGCTGCAAATAATACGTTGAAGCTGAAATCTCCGTCTTCGCAAAACTAAATTGCAATTCTATTGAGCAAGGAAACAAAACAAAAAATGCACATACCTGAGGGGACTGCAGCCAGGATCACAGCCAGACACACCAACGTAATTTTTCCACAGACATCCATTTTTTCAGGCAATGATTTTCTAAATATCCAAACGCGTAAACAACTCTTCCGAAAGGTGAAATATATTATCGCGTGTCCGAATTCCTCAACGGTAGCCGCCGCAAAAATCCCGGTCCGATCGATAAGCCGGTGTAGCAGGCAGACACGTCAGACAGACAGACAGCGGTCGATATTTCCAATGCCGATTGCGAACTAACCTTGTCTGACCAGGTATACAGGCAGGCAGGCAGACACGCGAGAGAGAGAGAGGCGAAAGTTGTTGTTCCGGAGGAGGACACTGAACCCAGACACGGGACACACACCGACGTAAATATATCGAACGGCACTGAAAAGTATTTCCAACTGAAAAGTCTG
>LRSR01004783.1:0-11358 GCA_001579985.1 Hypsibius dujardini | reverse complement strand
CTGGGTGCTGGTATTATTAACAGCAGAGGCATTCCCCCTTGATATCTCTATGCTGATTTTCTGTTTCAAAAATTCAGCGGCCCTCTTGTCCGGTTAGTGATCCTTCTGCAGATTTCAGAGATGAGTCTTTTAGCTTCAGCGCCCCAAGTGCCGAACGTCTCGAACGCCAGTGGGACAAACAGGTAGCGTCCCTCCAGCTCGGCGTACGTACGGTGTTTCTTTTCTTCCACTGCTCTAGCGGCCCGACCCGCCTCCGTCATGTAACCGCCGATGTGGGAGGGTGCCACAGTGTCCCAGACAGTAGCGTCCCACAACAGCGCTTTTCCCTGCCTGAAGGGAGTCATGGTCATTCCATCCGGCCGTTTCCCGTCAGCTCTGCAGAGTCCTGGCGGCTCCAGGATAGCTGGTATGCCTGCACTCACGAGAGCCCGTTGAACTACGTCGTTGATGGCGGCATGCCGACTGCCACGGCTGTCGCCGTACGCGCAGGACAAACCGTGATGGCCATCCTCTCTGACCTCTTTTCCGCAGGCTTGGCAATGATGAGGTTGGCACACTGTGGCCCCGAGGCGGAGGGCGACGGTGATGCGGAGCTGATTGTCATCGAGGAGGTTACCTAATGAAGAGACAGGTAATTTGTTCAACCAGGCCCCTGCAAACTCGGACGTCACTGCTAGCAGTCTCGCACGTCCCACTTCCCCCACGGCAGCAAAGACGTCTTGAACAGCCTGTTCGACGATCGGTCGGTCCCACAACTTCTGGATCCGCGGCTGGTCTGGAGGCTGGTGGGTGGTGGCGGCGCTCCACTGGATAGCAGCATCCGCGGTGATGGCGTCTAGGTCGGCGGCAGAGGCAATCTCCAGTATCAGGTGGTGAACAGAATGGACCGAAGCCAGGAAGGCTGGGAGAGAAAGATCCTCTGTTCGTCTGATATCGAGACCGCCTCTGCTGACCGGGAGAGATGCCTGCTTCCACACAGCGTCGGACATTTCCGTGTTGGTGATTGTAGCTACTCTGTTCCGTATTACGGTGTCGAATGCCACGAGCGAGTCGAGCCGGGTAAAGGTGGGTGAGCACCGCAGGAGATAGAGCATCTTCGGCGCAGCCAGGCAATTTTTGAGGAGAAAAAGGGCCTGGTGAGCAGCCAGGAGAGGCAGCCGGCTGGTGAGGAGAGTGATGGCAGCCGTCTTCCTGTCAATGGCTGGGCCGACACCGTCCACAGCATTAGTGGAGCACCCAGCAGTTCCAACCCCTCTGACGATGGGAAGCGGACATCAGGGGCGGACTGTAGGATTGTTGCAGTTGCTGCTGCGCGAGACGCCGCGTTGCCACCATAAACAAAGGCCTCGCATTCGGAGAGGTTGAGGGACAGACCGACTTTTGTTCCGAGGTCCACCACCCGAGCCAGGTCGTCCAGCACTTCCTTCACCGTCCCGCCGACGGTTCCATCGTCCAGGTAGAAAGTCTTGAGCGGGGCCTGCAATGACATAATCAGCTTCCGGGTGACGCCGAATGCCGCCGTCCTTTTTCCTCAGCGCCGTCAATGTTGCTCCGTATAGAAGAAGACAAACACTGGTAGGAACTTCTCCACGGAGCATGACGTTGAGGACTGCTACAATGCGACCAATCAGCCGCACACCATCTCCCCATTGGACTCCGCCACCAAATTCTTCAGATGCTCCGGGGACATGCCATCCAGACCGCCAGATGAGCCGTTTGGGAAAGAGAGGATGGCCTCCCGGACCTCTTCCGGCCTGATGGGCTCGGCAGTAACGCTATCGGCTTGTGGTTCGGCCAGGAAAACAGCGCCGGCAGGTGCTTGTGGGTCCTTTTTCCGGAGGGCATTGTACGTTTCGGCTGTGCATGGTGCCACCGACTCGTCAGAAGACAACATTTTAACAGCTCCGCTGATATTGCCGGCCTGCATCTTCTTCTCAACCGCTTTACGCAATTTATCGTCGGAACCTTTTGCCGCTACCGATGTGGTCTTCCTCGACATAGCCAGGAAGTTACCGGTTCTGCCCAGGTTGCGTTTTCTGATGGTGGCCAGCTTGCAATTGGACGGCTTATCCGGCTTGGAGAAGGCCCTGTAAGGGAAAGTGAGGAGGTGGCCCCAGTTGAATGTCGTGTTGGAGCTGCAAATATCTGCCAGTGATTTGGTGAGGGATTCGGCGACGGCGTGGCGAGCTGCAAGCGGCACCCGGTCGAAGAGGCGGTTGGACTGGCAAAGGAGGTGTAGTTGTGTGGGCAGGTCGTCGTCGGCTGGCAAAGGTGCAAGCCCGGCGACTGGACTGAGTGGAGCGGCAGCACCGATGACAGGCCTTATTCCGTACTTGTTGTCCCGTTCATCCTTCACACAGATGTTGGCGCGTCCACCTCCAGGCCGATGCTTTGCCCAACCAGCAGGTCCGAAATCGTTCCGACCGCAGAGCTCACACTTGCGAATAAATCCACCGGATGCAGCGGCCATTGCAGACAATTGATCAATCGACCGACTACAGCTACAGAGAAACAAACTTGGCCAGGGGTGGCCGAGTCAATCAACCGGTCAAGCGACCACTCGCAAGGGAGTGTTCTTGGGCATCGCCGAACACCCCGAGTGCTTATTTTCAGCCAAATAAAATCATTGGTTCGGACGTGCCAAATCCTTGCTTATTCTTTTGGCACTTTTGGCTGCCACCGCATGGGTTTTGGACACAATGGGGTTGGGCAATTGTCGAAATTGAAGAGAAGGAAATAAGTCCGATGCGCGAAAGGGTTCGACGGGAAGTAAAGGGTCAAAAACACGCACGTTCGTAGGTCCGATGGCAATAGTCAGATCAAAAAAATTCGCTGATTTCAAAAGTTGTTGGGGTGAAGAAATCAGACGCCGATAGACAAAGTCAGTTTGGGAGACATTAAATTATTATTTTGATTTATTTAATTGATTGATATTTGATTTGATTGATTATTTAATAATTAAATATTTAATTTTAAGTTGGATTTTTGGACTTAATCAATTTTGTTTTGTTTATAAGCGCTCGATTGATTGATTCAATTGTTTTGTCTTTTTCCAATACGGCTACATTGAATAATTGATTGACTCATTTAAGCTTGGTTCCAAATGATTGGTGTCGATTGCTTGATAACTCAAATATCTCATTGAATCAACTGAACGATCATAAACAATGACGATGACGATGGTCGGACAAACACTGTACATGTTTTTGGTTCCCCTAACCTTGGTGCGGAGGCACCTTCGCCTTTACCATCGGTAAAGCAAAATCTTGTTATCCAATTATCCAACAATCCAATTACCAATTATCCAATTATCCAATTATCCAATATTATCCAATTATCCAATTAACCAATAATTAACCAATTATCAAATTATCCAATTATCCAATCTTATCCAATTATCCAATTAACCAATTATTTTATTATTAAATTATCCAATTAACCAATAATTACCAATTATCCAATTATCCAATTATCCATTTATCCAATAATCATCCAATTATCCAATTATCCAAATAACCAATAATTATCCAATTATCAAATTATTCAATTATCCAATCTTATCCAATTAACCAATAATTATCCAATTATCAAATTATTCAATTATCCAATCTTATCCAATTAACCAATTACCCAATTATTTTATTATTAAATTATCCAAATGTCCAACTTTATCCAATTATCCAATTAACCAATTATTTTATTATTAAATTATCCAATTATCCAATCATCCATTATTATCCAATTATCCTATTATTAAATTATCAAATTGTCCAAACTTATCCAATTATCCAAATAACCAATTATTTTATTAATAAATTATCCAAATATCCAATTATCCGTTTTTGTCCAATTATCCAAATATCCAATTATCCAATTAATCAATTATTTTATTATTAAATTATCCAATTATCCCATTATCCAATACTATCCAATTATCCAATTATCGAATTATCGAATTATCGAATTATCCAATAATTATTCAATTATCCAATCATCCTATAATTATTATCCAATTATCCAATTATCTAATTATCCAACAATTATCCAGTTATCCAATTACCAATAATTAACCAATTATCATATTATTCAATTATCCAATCTTATCCAATTATCCAATTAACCAATTATTTTATTATTAAATTATCCAATTAACCAATAATTACCAATTATCCAATTATCCAATTATCCAATTATCCATTTATCCAATAATCATCCAATTATCCAATTTTATCCAATTATCCAATTATCAAGAGTCTGTATGCGCAGTGCGAGACTCTACCGATTTATTCCCAACGAAGGAGTTCAGTCTGTCAATGTGCGTGCCTTGGCCAATCATTTGCGTTGGATTTGAAAGTTATCCGTCTCCTGTTATCATAGACTATTGGTGGATTTGTACCTCGCCCAGCCGATCCGAAAAAGACTGCCGCTGATGTTGTCGGAGAGGGATCCCTATAAACGCTTCGGAACAAACATGCCCGCCAATTTGCCCAACAGCCAGCTATTCATGTCCTCCAAATACCTCGACCTAAAAGCTCTGGCTAAACTTTTAGGAGAACCTGCTCGTATCATCACCCTCACGCAGAACGACAACTGGTTGGAGTTGTTTGTACGCTGCCGCATGAGATGCCCGGTGAACGACCCCAGGCACGCAAATACGATCGGAAGTGGGGGAAGCGTTCGAAAACCATTCCCACGTCCAAGTTCGATCCCAAGTGCACCAAAGAGGATCCGACATTGAAAGAGAAGATCAACGAACTTAGTAAGCGCCATAACAGGTTTTTGAGGCTTCATGATTTTCTGACCGCTTGAATCAATTTGCTGCAAAGAAAATTCACGGTGTGCACTTTCCGGTGGAGATGGTTGAAGCGTTTTGCCAACGTTTTGAGGGTTTCATGGACCGTTTCATTCGGACGGAGAACAACGTCTTCGGACGGGTGAGGGACTGGTGGTACCGAATAGAATACCAGAAACGCGGCGGAATCCACATTCATATGGTAATATGGTAGGATGAGGAGAGGGCGCCGAAGGAGCAGAAGATCTCGGCCGAGATACCGCGTTTCAAGGACCCCAACGATCCCACGAAACCTCATCCGATGAATGATTTGTGGCGAGAAGCGGTGCTGAAAACACAGATTCATCACTGTATTCACAGTCGCTGCCTCCGTGGGCCTGGCGGAACCCGTTTTAAGAACTGCAAATACGGCTTCCCTTTTGCTTTGTGTTCCGAGGAGCTGCTGGATAAGACGGGCATCCGGTACGAATATCTACGGTCTGACATCGAAGACGTCTCCGTCTCCCCATACGTCCTGGAGTTACGTTTAGGTTTTTGTCATCCTTATGACAGGACCATTCCGCTCGAGGATTTCTTGACCAACATGGCACCTTCTCAGCGTTCCGCTTTCACTTACGCCACGGACAAGTGGGAGGCAGGTCAACAGGTCCGCCCCCTGATCACTGGCGGGGCAGGAGTCGGGAAAAGCTATCTTTTGAAGGCTTTAGTGGTTTGGCTGCGTGACAGACACATCACATTTGCCAAATGTGCTACCACCGGCATTGCTGCTCATCTCATCGGCGGCCACACAGTTCACAGCTTTCTCGGCATGGACTTTGAATTCAAGTCACGAATCCAGCATGGCACCTTTAAGCGAAAGCGCTGTCAGACACGCAAGTGGTCTTTGTTGATGAGGTCACCATGATGCCCCGTGAGGCACTCATGATGCTGGACGAGACATTGCGAAAGTTCAACAACCAAAACAACGGCACTCCATTTGCTGGCAAATCAATTATACTCCTTGGAGATCCAGCACAGCTTCAAGCTGTGGGAAAGCATATCTGGCGAGAAGACCAGTTCAGCATTTTCCAGGTGGTTGTTCTCCGCGAAGTGAAGCGCCAGAGCGATACCCCTTTCATCGAGCTGCTCAACCGTATGCGCCTGGGGAACCTCACCGATGCCGACATGCAGATGTTAGCAACACGCCTCATCACCCGCGAGAAGTTGATTGAACTGGACATGACGCGTGGAGCGGTGCTGTTTCCTTTCCTGAAGGAAAAGAACGCCTACAACGTGGATGTGCTCGGCCGACTCCACTTATCCCACTATCGGGCAGTCGACAGGGAAGCGAATGGAGACGTAGTTACGTCCACAATCTCCAAGGAATTTTTCGCACTCATAGAGAAGCGGGGGAGAATCCCAGCGGCGTGTTTCAGCATGAAGCCCGGCACCTCGGTCGTCAGTCATCAAGGAGGCTGAATACATGTCTACCGTTTCTGAGGTGTGTTAGTGCGGCCTATTTATTTGCAATGTAAAAAACGTGTATCACTTCTTCTCAGGTACTTTGCGGGTATGCGGACGTTCTGGATGGCATTCGCCGAAAGGTGAAGGAGTCTGCCGCGTACTTCAGTATACTTTATGTATGGAAAAACGAGCAATAAGCGTGTGCGCCGTCCGTAAATTGTTTGATTGAAGGTTTGTGATGTTCGGAGATTGATCGATTGATTGATTGATCGACTGATTATAAATTTGATTGAATAACTGATTGAATATTTGCTCGATTGATTGATCGACTGATTGATTATTCGATTGATTGATTGACTGATCGACTGAATATTTACTCGATAGATCGATTGATCGTCTGATTGAATATTTGATTGATTGATTGACCGACTGATTGAATACTCTCTAGAAAATACTTCGCGCTCATGGAGAAGCGGGGGAGGACTCCAGCGGCGTGTTTCAGCTTGAGGGTAGGCACCAAACTGATGCTGCTTCGCAACCTTCCAAACGGGCAAGCAACCTTTGGCTGATTCAACGGCGCCATGTGCATCGTGGAGGAGCTGACTGATGACTGCATCATCGTCTACATGCAGAGTCATCCCAAACGGCGCCTGCCCTTCAAACGACTTCAACCTGACCTGCCGAATAGTCGAGGACCCAAGTCGCAGCGGTGGCAGTTTCCTTTTGACCTCGCCTACGGTTGTACGGTCCATAAGGCGCAGGGCCAGTCACTCACGCCCTGCGTCTATGACGGTGAGCGCCAGGCCTTCTCTGGTGGTGGATACACCGCCTGCTCACGCCCAACTGGTCTCCAGCATATGTATTTCCTGTCCATTGGAAAGAAGGAACAGTACTTTCTCCTACCTCAACTGAAGCAGCTTCTAGTGTGGATGGACATCCACGACATCGGTAGGGGGTGGGATGAAAAGCGAACGAGGGCGGGGCTGCCATTTGTTCCCTATCCCAAGCCCGGCTTCAAGAAGATAGGACTGCAAACTGCGCGGCCAACAAAGAACGCCGGCACGGCCAGTTTCATAGTTCCCCCCGAAATTGATCCGGAGGACGAAGAGGATTTCGTTGACGAATTCAACCCCGAGTTGCTGATAATGGAATCCTGTAACGTTGCAAAGGATGGGGATCTGCTGGCAGTGTTGGCTGCGATTCACCTTCTTCCGCTGCCGTCATCGGTTGATGCTCGGTCGTCAGTCATCAAGGACGCTGAATACATGTCCACCGTTTCTGAGGTCTGTTAGTCCGGGCTATTTGTTTGCATTCCATAAAACGTGTATCACTTCTTCTCCGGTACTACGCGGGTGTGCGGACGTTCTTGATGGCATTCGCCGAAAGGTGCAGGAGTCCGCCGCGTACTTCAACATCCTCACGCAAAAGCAGCAGATTGATAGAGCAGCTCTGAAAGGCATGGTGCTTTGGATGCAAAAATGCCACTTATCTCTGACAACCTTGGGCGACGGGCATTGTCTCTTCCGTGCTTTGTCTTGGACAATATTTGGTCATCAGGATGGTCATCTCCGTTTACGTCTATTGTTCATCAGCGTGATTGCTGAGCATGATGCCTATTTTTTCACCTACCGTCGGCTGCTTAGCATGAAGGAAAACTTTTCCCTTCCGGAGATGATCCACCACACTTCCAACAATTCTCCTACCTTCGACAACGGATGGGGAAATGCGTACAACCTCAAGTCTATTGCACTCGCCGTGCAGCGGAAAATCTTCGTGTACGGACCTGTCAACCGAGAGGATCCTCGGTTTCATGACAAGCTTAACCTCTTCCAGGTGTGTCATGCTTTCTGATTCCACATGTCCGGCCGTTCTTTATTTATATAATTTTCAGACGTTGGCCCGAGCTGCTCATGAGAGCGAGTGTCCACATAAGGCGTTTTATCCGGCGGAGGAGTACCAAACCTCGGGGAGGTCTCTTTGCATCATGCTGATGGGTGAGAGGCGATTTGCGCATTATGTCGGCATTCTTCCGCGACACTGGTCCCTGAGAGAGTCGCCGGAGTTTTCTGTCACTAGACGTTACGACATCAGTGTTGGCAACCGGTTAAACTGGGGTTATGTAGGTTCCGACGAAGACGACAACGGCTTCCCAAGGGCATCCCAGAAACGGACGGTCTCCCATCTCTCTACATCCGTCAGGGATCCTCCAAAGCGGATGGCAACTCTCAAGCGAACGCCCGTCCAGATGCCAAGTGGGCGGAAACGTTCCATGTCACCCACTGAGGTTTCCCCTAACCCAAAGAAGCAGGGCGGTTTGCTCTCTCCTGTGAAAGGTACTAGAGGCTACAGTGACATTAGGACAATTCGATTCAAGTTACCGTATAATCATGCGTTTTTACCTCTGATTTCAGAGACTGATCGAACGCTGCTCTCTGATTTCTCAAACGAAGAGGAATCGCGTGTCCTTGTTGAATATCCTTGCGGACAGCTGGAATCATCCTTGATGGATCTAGTCAGTCAAGATGCCGCGGGGGATGGGAGTGACATCGAGCTTGGCGATTCCGTCGGTAGACGACATCAGATTGTCGTAGATCACGACGACTGGGACGAGCAGTTTGAGGAGGAAGAACCCTTCTAACCCTGAAGAGGTTGAGGGGGCTTTGCCCCCTAAGTCAATCAAAAAATATTTTGAATTTCTTTAAATATTCTTTCACAATAAGTGATGCATTGTAATTATGTGAATACTTTTATTGTGCGTTGACGAGGGCAAGCGCGCAAAGCGCACGCAGCTCGAGTCTTATCATTTCACACAAGCGCGAGCGCGCGCAGCGCGTTCAAAACCTGTTTTTAATATTATTCCTTTACCATGTCGATTGCGTAATAACTAAAACATGTTTGTGAGTGGAAGAGCGATAGTCGGACAAACACTGTTACATATTATTGGTTCCCCCTAACCTTCTCAAGGTGCGGGGGCACGCTCTGCTTTTACCATCGGTAATGATTGAATGATATGTGGATTGATTGCTTGATTGATAGATGGATTGATTGATCGATTTATCGTTCGATCGATCGATTGATTGGTCGACTGAATGAATATTTGATCGGTAGGTGGATCGATTGATTGATTGATAGTTGGTAGTGGGATTGATTGATTGAGGGACAAGTCGATTGATTCTTAGAATGGTTGTTCGATTAGTCGATGGATTGATTGATGAAATGATTGAATGATTGGCTGATCGATTGATAGATTGATTGATTGATTAGCGGATTGTTTGATTGAAGGTTTGTGAAGTATGGAGATTGATCGATTTATTTATCGTTTGATCGATTGAGTGATGAATCGACTTATTGAAAATTTGATCGATTGATTGATTGATAGGTGAACTAATTGAACAAATGGCATTTTAATTAAAAATTTAGTTTTAAGTTGGATTTTTTGATTGATTCAATTTTGTTTTGTTTAATAAGCGCTCGATTGATTGATTCAATTGTTTCGTCTTTTTCCAATACGGCTACATTGAATATTAAATTGATTCATTTAAGCTTGGTTCCACATGGCTTAATGATTTGATCGATAGATGAATTGATGGATTGATTGATGGTTTTATTGATTGATCGTTTGATTGGGTTTTGATAGGTGGATTGATTGATTGAGGGAAAGGTTTATCGATTCTGTGATTGATTGTTAGACTGATCGACGGGTTGATTGATGAGTTGATGGACTGATTGCGTGACAGGTCGATTGACTCTTTGATTGATTGTTTGAGTGATCGATAAAAAAATTAAAGACATTTTTTTTTATACTTATTACTGTTCATTTTTCAAATATTACCTTTTTATTCACTTTGCGGTTTTAGGGTTTTTTACTTACTCTTATTACTGTTCATTTCCCCCCTTCCGTGGGGGGGGGTCTGAGCCCCTCGTTGGGGCTGATGAGTAAAGCGCCGGCATTGGAGGAATGAGGAGGCTAAGCCCCCTCAGTGGTAGTGGTAGTAAAGTAGTAGTGGTAGTAGTTATAGTAGTAGTAGAGCAATGATAGGTTATACACTGTACATGTTATTGGATCCCCCTAACCTTCTAAAGGTGCGGGGGCACCTTTGTCTTTACCATCGGTTAAAGCAAAGTCTTGTTATCCAATTATCCAATTATCCAATTATCCAATATTATCCAATTAGTTATCCAATTATCCAATTATCCAATTAACCAATATTAACCAATAATATTGTAACAAACGCACTTGAAATAGCTGAAAATATTGTAACAAACGCACTTGAAACAGCTGAAAATATTACTGACCCGGCTTCTGGACAGTCGAGTAGCTCGTCAATTCGGATTTCAGAATCCGGAGAGAAAAAGAATGTTAATGTCCAGTTAGGACCCGGGCGGTCAAGTTTTGATATTACTTTTCTTTTGCCATAAAAGGCTTAAAATCGGTATGTGCGTTTGTGGTTTAGTGGTTTACACAGGTTCTTATTTTATATAATGCATTTGCTTTAAAACAGGTTAACTTTGTTAGGTACGCCTCTGTAAAAGTGTATTGTTTCTACTGGTAGTCTTGACCTTGCGGGAGGTGCATGGATCGAACCCCAGTCCGAACTTTTTTGTAAAATTCAACTTAGTGTGCGAGCACGAGGTTTGTTCCTTTTTATTTTTTTTTATTTCGTATCTATTTTTTTGTTTGTTTGTAGCCCCCCTGCCCCTGAGGAAGACGTCAAATAAGACTCGGAAGTCGCCCCTTCCTCTGACGAAAACGGCGATCCAGATTCGGAAAACCACCCTGCCATTGAGGGAGACGGCGATCAAGACTCGGAAATCCCCCTGCCCCTGAAAAAGACGGCGAACCCGACTCGGAAATCGCCCCTGCTGCTGACGAGGACGGCGATCCAGACTCGGAAATCGCCCCTGCCGCTGACGAAAACGGCGATCCAGACTCGGAAATCCTCTCTGAAAAGGACGGCGATTGATTGATCGATCGATTCGGTTGTTAAAAGATGATTTGCAGTTGGTCGATTGATTAATTGATTGATTCGATCGGTGCTATTTTTATTCAGATGAACTTGGTTATTAAATTGATTGATTGATTCGATTGGTGCTATTAATATTGCCTGCCTGCCTGCTTGCCT
>LRSR01004782.1:0-19905 GCA_001579985.1 Hypsibius dujardini | reverse complement strand
CAATAGTAAACATATTCCTTTTGTTTGATAATCAGTTTTAAAATTATTTGATCGGTTTGGCTCGAACTTGGTCAAACAGTGGTTCAAACTTGGGATGAAATAGAGGGTCTAATTTAGTTTGTGGATAATGGTTCTAACTAGGAGTTAAAGTGGTTCCTACTTGGTCCGTAAAACAGGTTCTAACTTGGATCACAATGATAAGTAACATATGAATAGCCCTTGGTGAAAAAAAACTTAAAACGTAATATATGGTCACCCACGGTATACTAAACGTACCGCGTCAAGTGGTTTTTCCTACTGTAAATGGTTTAAACTTGGGCCACCTCTTAAATTTGGTTAAACCCGGTCACTTCCTAAAAATCGTTTCAGTAAAAAATTTTCATACAAGTTGCTATGAGCGATTCAGTAGGAGCTTTGAAGTGGGCACACAAACCGAATTAAGTGTCAAATTGATGAAGCAGCACCCTAGCAAGTTTAGATGCTGTACACACACACACTCTCCATTCCAGAAAGAGTCAAGTAGGCGAAAACATCGAACACGGGTCAGCTAATTTAAATTATAGGAATGCTTATTTATTTTAAAAAACCTAAGTTCGTTTTGTAGGGGTTTTTACATGTTTGTAGGGGTTTTACAACATTTGTAAAAATGTGCTGGAACCCCCAGTTATCCACTACTTCTGTCTGTCTGTCTGCCTGCCTACCTGCCTGCCTCTCTGTCTGTCTGTCTGTCTGTCTGTCTGTCTGTCTGTCTGTCTGTCTGTTTTGTCTGTCTGTCTGTCTGTTTGTCTGTCTGCCTGTCTGCCTGTCTGCCTGTCTGCCTGCGGTAACGCCTCGCCTATGTTACGTACAGTTACGTAGGTGTTTCCTCCTCCATAGAATCGTCGAGAAACCAATATTATTGGCATGCCTTTACTTCATGTAGAGAAAAGATAATAAAAAAAGGTTCATCGACAAAAAATCTGTAATACGCGTATCTGTCGGTTGTCAACTTGACATCCTGTGGCATTTCGCATTTCGCAAGGCATGTGTGCTCGGTTCCGTGAGACAGAAGACCAAGATCGTACCACGTACGTTAAGACCACGCTCAACACATTCGTGTCAATGGGCCGTAACAGGATTTCATCGATTGCTCCGGGGCCAAAGTGGCGGGATTATAAAAATTCGATTAGGCGTCCTTTTTGTGGCGTGGCTTGCGACCGCCGCGATGTAAGACGCGAAAAAGCGCGCCGTAATCGCCGCCGTGTTAAAAGTTGGTCTCATTTATTTCTTCCACGCGAAGCGTTGAGCTGAAGCTCGGTCGGTCGTACTCGTATCCGGTCCAGCTGGGCACCCTGACGGGGATCGCGTTGAGTTTCTTCATCGCATCCTTGGCAGCGCGATTCTGCGCCGCCACGGCTGCTGCGTCCACGCGACAGGACGTCCACGATCCGCCTCGGCTGAAATATACGGCGAAAAGGAACAAATTTATAGCTACACCGTTATTACTTTTCAGAGGCGGTATTAAAACGGCACCGACACTTCTCTGTCCAGTGAGTTGTTACACGACATGAAGGTAGTACAAGACTGTGCAGTCAACAACAAGATTGAGTACACTGGAGGGTCCGGGGAATGGACGAAAGGGGCGGGGCAGGGCGTGGTTTTCAAACAATCGAACAATCAACCACCTGACCACCCCTTGCTCCGCTCCTTTTGCCCATACCTCGGACCCTCCAGTGTACTCAATCTAACAATCAATCACCTGACCACCCCTTGCTCCGCCCCTTTTGCCCATACCTCGGACTCTCCAGTGTACTCAATCTAACAATCAATCACCTGATCACCCCTTGCTCCGCCCCTTTTGCCCATACCTCGAACCCTCCAGTGTACTCAATCTAACAATCAATCACCTGACCACCCCTTGCTCCGCCCCTTTTGCCCATATCTCGGACCCTCCAGTGTATTCAATCTTGTCGTTGATTGTAGGTGTGGACTTTCATGGAAAGGTAACCCTTTTTTGGCCATGGGTGTAGACGTTTCTAAATGTGCACGAACATTTTTTCCAGTGTGAAATTGTTGGAGATGTGATCAGACTAAATAGCCCCCGTAGGCGGTACTCTATCAAGTCGACCTGTTGTCTTGTCAGTCTTGAGTTTTCACTTTAAGGATGTTGTCTGCTTTATATTCTAGGGCGTAGAGAATGCATATGCTTGTTTCCTTTCACGCAAAACCTGGTGTTCGTTTTTTTGTTCCGAAGATGTTCGTTAACGATCCGATCCGAAATTTAATTTAGAATCGATTGACATAAGCAAAAAAATAGAACAAAGTAAGGGGGCGGGGCTAGCCAGCAACATCTCATGGAACCGGAAACTTATGGGTATGTGTGCTTTCAACTCCGCCCACTGCTTTTCAGAGCATTTTTTTGACCTTGTCTAATCGATTGCAAATTAAATTTGGGGTCGGAAAAAAAACCGAAAAAAAACCGAAAAAAAACCTACTGCTGAACGTTTTTTTGAATCGGCATTGCCAGTGTGAGTGGCTAGAAAATGGGTGGAAAGAATAGGCTGGACTTCTCGTCCGCGCACTAAACGGAGCGTCGATTAGCTCTTGACTCACCTTGAGCGAACAACGAGCAGCAGGACTACCGAGCAGAACACCGACAGGATCACCACCGTGTGCAGGATCGAATCGCCGCTCGGCTCGCCGTCCGAGCCGCCCGCGACGCTGTCCCACGCCGTGGCGTTGCCGGTCTGATTGAGCAGCAGCTGGGTCTCCGGGAAGGCGTTACGGAAGCAGGCGGCCATGTTCCGCAGCCGGGCGAGGATGTTCTGGACCGCGGGGTCGATCGGTTCGCCGTAATTCACCTCGAAGAACTCGTCCGATTTATCCATGATCTCGCACGATTAATCCGTTCGATCGAATGTCATACAAGGAAACGTGTGTCTGTTGCTCTAATCCATACACCGTGAAAATAATAACAAACCCTCACGGCATGTGCGCATCATCATCTTGACGTTGTGCGGATCGCGGGCAGGTCTGCGATCTCACACCGGAGGCACTTGAAGCGTAATGTGGAGCATCGTAAACGACGTTGAGGAGCCTTGCTGCATCATCCTGAACTGTATGTATGAACCCTACGTCACGGCTGATCCCGGGGATTACCATAAAGTGGGGGGAGGGGGGAAGGGTCGTCTGTAAGCGAAGGAGACTGGAAAGGACGACGGTGTGTCTGTTTGTGTCTGTCTGTGTCTGTCTGTGTATTTGTCTGTGTGTCTTGTGTGTGTGTGTGTGTGTGTGTGTGTGTGTGTGTGTTCTGTGTTCTGTTCCGACCGGAAAATAATTACAATTGCGTTGCTCTCTTCGGGGGTTGTAGCGGATGCCGTCGAGACAGGCAGAGACCCTGGTATTTAGGGAGGGGGAGGGTCTAGGCGGATGTTTAATCGATGGGCTCTCGTATCGACAGCTCCTGCCTGCGAGGTGCTCCTGTTGTTATCCGTGGTTGAAATTGGAGCGCCAATTGAGTGGGCGTGCCATAGGCATTGCGAGCGGAGTGATGACACCAAGATGATGAGCCTTGACTACTGTAGGACGTCGTAAAGACTCGAAATACGGATATTATGATAGAGGAATATTACCTGTCTTGCAACAGTGTTTTATTAGCCTTTTTATTCATTCTGTATACGTAGGTACAATTGCGTTTAAGGGCTTAAGCTAGGGTGTAGAGCCGCAGACAGAGGCCCGCCAGCCAGGAGACTAACAACGATCCAAAGACTGTGCCGAACGATCTGAACCCTAAAAATACACATCATCCTTCTGCCTTGAGTTGTTTTATTGTTGCACCGCGTGATTTGTATAAGTGTTTATAATCTGCCTGGTCGCCTGTCTGTCTGTCTGTCTGTCTGTCTGTCTGTCTGTTTGTCTGTCTGTTTGCCTGTCTGTCTGCCTGCCTGTCTGTCTGTCTATGATCTTATTTGTATGTTTTTTGTTGTTCCGTTTCGTTCGTTTTAATTCATTGTTAACGATAACAGACGCCGTAGCAACTGAGTACGGTTCCACCGTTATCATACCAAGGGAGAACAACAGTGTCTTCAGCACAGGATATCCGTAATGACTCACGCCATTCATCGCAGGCATCGCTGGCATTGCCACGAACATCAGACTGCCTGAAATTATTCCCTTCCATGCCATTCCATGCCGAGTCAGTTGCCTACCCGTCGATCAGAGCAGGGACTAGTAAGCCATCTTACGAGTCAGACTCCCCCCCCCAACCAATCGAAAGCAATCAGTTTCATTCCAAAAGTAATCTGAAAAAAAATTGTCCAACACAAGTATTAATTGAGTGCCGCAAATCTCCCACGAAATGCCTAGGACGCTCAGGCAAAGGGGTCTAAGCAAAACTTGAGCTACAAGTCTCTTTCCCCTTCCGCTCTTGTAGCTATATTTGCTTTTACGAGTGCTGACCAATGTCCCATTGAGTGAGTTTAGCATGTGACCAAAACTGATCGGGTAAAACAAGGGCGTTCTGTTTTTTCGTTCCACACACGTGCAGGCAGGGTCCAACATTTACGGTTTCAGTTTTTTTAAAAGAAAACTAAAAAAGGATTCTAAAAAGATCAATCTTTAATTTATCAGATTAGGGAAAAACGGTCAACATATAAATAAACCGAAAGTAGGAGCAGACAAGAAAGGGGAACGGGATGGGGACTTGCCCTAAAACAGGGTTGGGAGCTAATAATGTCTAGGGGCAACGCTCAGTCACGATCCTAACCAGAAGTTCGGAGGGATGGGGATGGGGATTGTTGCCCCATATTCACGGTCAGTTCGTCTCTTGCCGGTTCTAAAATTGGCGGAACTTCCGGGCGTTTTGATCCCAAATACTGCGAGTAGTTTACCGGGTGTTTCCACTACTTTTCCCGGCGCTCCCAATGACCCTAGTGGTTCGACGCAAGATGGGATAGAAGCGAACTAGTCCACCGAATTCCTGAGCGACTTACGCGCTCCCTCAAATCGCCTAGCAGATTCAGTCGATCAATTCAATTGTTTACCGAGATGATAAATTGACGAGATAATCGGCACACATGATCGAACTTTGGGTACCCTTAGTGTTTAATATGGCTGGTTATCGCCACCGTAGTCACATATAATAATGAAACAAACGATCAATAAAACGGATGCTACAAAGGTGTACAAAGTAAGCTGGACCATTGACCTTTCACTGCATTAAAGAGCCTTGATTTTCCCCACCGTCCGACACTTCCATCGATCCGTTTTCCCTCTCATCCTGCGCGTAATCCATATCCTCACACAAATCCATCGTCGGATACCTATAGTCACCCTCCCTCACCACCGCGTCCTTGAGGTCCGTCCCGGCCGCGCCGGTCGTCGCACCCTGCCTGACACAGTACTCATGCACCGTCGTCGGCACCTTCACCCCGTCCCGTTCCGCCTCGAGCTTCGAGGCCTCCACCTGCTCCTTCACAATCCTCTCGTACTCCAGATCGCCGTGCTCCTTCCACCGCCGGTACATGATGCCGGCGTCCACGTTGGCCGGACTGCTCGTGTTGGGCTCATTCAGGAGGCTCACGATGCTCATCACCACCGAGTGGGCGTTCTGCGTAGGGTTCCACCGTTCGCATGGGAGTTCCCCGGAGCGGGTGTCATTGGACGCGGGATGGAGGATGCTGATGCAGACGGTGCCGTTGTCGTAGATGTTAGGGTGCCAGAGCTTGTTGACGAACCGCACGGCAGGCGGACTGAAGGGGTACTCGGGCGGGAACTTGATGAGGGCGCGGAAGTAGCCGCCCGCGTAGATTGTGTCGGGCGGGCCGAAGATTGCCACGTCCCACTCGAAGAGGTTGTCATTGCGGAGGAGTTTGATCTGATAGCCTTCGTTAGGTTCCCGTTGGAGCGACTGGAACTCCTGCATGAGGAGGCGCACCGCGGGATTATTGGAGGCGTGCTGTTTTGGAGGCCGAGAGCGGGCACGTTGGGTCAAGGGTGAGGGGATGAGGTTGTTGTTCGCCATGGTGGCCACAAAGAAGGGAATGGGAAAAAGAACTCGAAATGTGATAAGTGCGTAGAAATGTAGGATGAGAATGTGTAGGGACTAGGGTTCATTTCGGATACTTTTCGCATGGCACTTCCATCGCTCTGGCAACCGTGGCGCAGGAGCCACGGTGACCTGAGGATTTCTTTCATCAGCTAGAGTAGACACTTACGCCTGGGTAAGTCCTCGAGGGAAAGATTTAAGCTGATTGAAGTGTCTGGTAGAACAGGAAGCAACCTAAAAAGGGGAGTCCGGGAATGAAGCATCAATATGGACAACGGTTAGCAGACAGAGTAGATGTTGCCCTGACGATCTCGGGAGTTCTGCTCAGTGAAGCGCGGTTGCATTGACAAAAAAATGCTTTATATGCAAAGAGCATCAGAATTTAAGTAGTTCATTATTAGCTGAGGGCCATACCTACTTCGATATGCAGATTACTAGTTACTTATTAGTAAATTAAATACCAGTGAACTATTCGACAGTCACGATTTCGCTTGCCTTTAGAACTAGATCAAATAATGATAAAACAACAGCTTGTAAGGTCACTTCGACAGTCATAAACATCATTCTCGAGTTCTCAAGCACAGTTCTGCTGATAATGCACCTTTAATCATACATTCCCAAAGGAGTCGATGATGCCTCTGGAAACTGTAATTTGTAATAGAATGTGAAGAATATATTTATATCAGCAGCATACTAGACCATATAGCTGACTTTGGTAACCTTTGGAGACCTTCAAAGGTCATCGAAGTTGTGATTTATGTGTACACCATAAACGTGAATGGGGACTTAATTAGATCTTAAGTGGACAAATTAAAATGTGACCTTTGGTAACCTTTAAAGATCATTGGACTAGTAATTTTTTTTGGCTTCAACTGGTGTCGGCCAGGCCTATCCCAACTGAACTGACCTCTTTAATTGGTCATCATCGTACATCAATTTTCTTTCTACGGTATGTCTTTATATATGTGTATGTTTTTAAGGGGCGAAGTTTTATGACGCGACTTCGGACTAATAAAATTGAACAGACTTGAGGAATAGACCTGAAAAACTATGGGTTGTTCGTTATATCTTGACTTTTCCGTCAAGAGGGATTTTAATGCAATTAAAATAAAAGAGTCAGGGACCAACGAGAAAGTGGGTTGCGTGCATTTGCCCGACTTTTAGACCGTTAGAAACTTTGGACTAATAAGATAAATTTCGAAAGAGAAACAGACCGAAAAGAGAGTTGTGCCACGAAATAAACTCGAAAAGAACAGGGGGTTAGAACGTAGGATCATACTTTTGACAAATGGTATGGCTTCATCGGAGTATATAAATTGGGGTCCAGCAGCAGAGTTCACCCATTTTTTTTTATTTTATCGGGCTCCCATTATCGGACCCATTTTTCCCCATTTCCCGATAATGGAAATGGATTTATGGGGATGTTCGAGATGGACTGAAATGGATGGATGGATGGAAATGGATGGGAATTTTCGAAAATGGGTGGAAATGGGGATTTACGATTTTTTGGTCGAAAAAGAGAGGAATTTAGGAAATCAATCAATGGTCATCATGAAGAAAGAACACCGTCTCAAATCGCAATAGCGACTACGTGTCGCACCGTGTGAGAAAGTACAAGCTCCGTCACATGTGAGGTTGTGAAGAATAAATGCGGCCAAATTTATTAATGTGACGCAAACTTGGGCCGCTTTGTTTGGCACAGTTAAATGCACAAATCATGTTGCTGTAAATCCGTTCAGCAAGAGTTTTGGCCACGGGTGCGACTTTTTCGAGAGTTTTTGATTTTGTAATCCGTCTGCAACATGTCTACTCAGAGTGTCCAGATAGTCCTTGATAGCGATGAAGAATCTACCACCAGCAGCACCGCGCCGCAGAATAATGGGCCGCATCCGAAAGCGTTTTTCGAAGAACCCCGCTTCTACAAAGATCGAACGAGCCTGAAGTGTGTCTAGGCTGGGCGCGCCGGGACAACACATACAGCGACCTGTGTCATCTGCGGCCAACCGAGTTCCCAGTTCGACTCGTATGGCAATTTCAAATGGCATTTCGAACAGCAACACAAGAAGGTACTGTAAAGGCTAACGCAGACAGGTTTCCGCTACGTTTCTGTTTACTGTATAGAAAGGAGTGGTCGATTGATGTATTGCACTAACTCGTCTATTTGCTCACTATGACTTTCTTGCATGCACGCATGAGCCTGACCAGTTGCTTCATTGATGAATTGTTTCTTAATCTCTAGATTGATTAATTGATTAGTACCGAATTATGAGCACCTTTTTCTCTCTGTCCTCGGCTTAGCGTATACTAGTGAGAAGTGAGAATGCATTTTGTTGTCGTTTTTTGCCAGGAATTTTTGCAGTTTTTAGCAGAGAAGCTGACCTCCCGAGGAACCCAAGAAAATCACGACCTACTCTTGACTCTCTCGTCGTGAAGACTAAGCCCAAAAAGTACAAAGCGACGCACCCGAAGCAGAAGCAATTTGAGGCCAACTTCACCAAGGCTTTGTCTAAGACTATGGTATCTGTCAACACAATCTGCCATGCTAGCTCCCGCAAGTTGGCGGAAGGAATTGACCCGGAAATAATCGTAGTGCTGTGTGCAACGGCAACCACGGCTGGAGTGGAACGAGTTTTTAGCCTAGCAGGGTTTCTGTTGAGTGACCGGCGCCTTCGAACGGGGGACGGTAATTTCGAAATGAGACTGTTCATGAAAGTCAACAGCTGGATTTTCGACTCGTTGGGAGAATCCACTTTAGATTAGTGCGGGCTTTTAGTTGCTCATTTTTCGGTTGTGTGTTTCCGTGCAGATTATGAACAGAGGTGTTTGCTACGACGGTAACGGGTTCGGGTAAAGCCGAATGGGAACGGAAAATGGGGTTTGGTTTCGGCCAAATGGGAATGGAATAGTTTTCGGAAAATGGGATGGGCATGGGTGGGCCCGGCCTGGCAGTGGAGTGGGAATGGATGAGAGCCGAAATCCCAAAATGGGTGGACTCAGTCCATCAGTAGCTTTGTGTCAGTTTTTTGTTCAGCAACGGGAATCATTTCCAGGATTAAAAAGAATGAGTCCTCTTTTCCAATGTTTTTGTTTACATGGTATCCAGATTATAAATGTGATGTCATTTATGTTTTTTAGGTTCGCTCCTTTTCAAAGAAGGAAAGATCTTCCCTCCAGGAAGTGTCATCCCAAACGGTAAGAAAACGTAACTTTCTTTTGCTGGGCTACATGTTTTTCTTCCGGTACTTTATTGCCCTTTTTTTTCTTTTATTTTAAAAAATAAAAGCTCTCCTCGCTTGCGCAAAGTACGAGTTGCAGTGGAACATGTACGTTGAGCGCGTCCTGCACCTGGCAACCAACCTTTGTGAAGATCCGGTTTACTCCCGCAGGTCGTCAGGATTTCAACTTGGAGCACCGGAAGATGCTGAAGGAGCGGCTACAGTTCAAGGTCAATCGAACCCGTAAGTAATGTCTCCAACGCCGAGAATGAAAGTTGAACAGGGAACTGCTGTTTGAAATGGCTCTCCTTCGCAATGGCTTTGAGAAGAACCCTGCTCACGCTCAGTACTTCATCGATGTTCTAAAGCGTCACCAGAAGCAATTGGCTATTAATGCTGATTCTCTGGGTGGTGTGATGGTGCCGATGCCTGTCCGAGCTTGTGTTTGAGATGCCAAAGGGCGTGTCCGTGAACGTGTGCGAGCTGATGTTATGGAGTCGTAGCTTATATTGTTTATGATTAGTTGTCTTGTGGTGGATTTTGTTGAGTCAAAAGTATCAAAAAAAAGGATAAAGCCGAGAAGATGGTTGTATAGTTCACTTAAGGAAAGTAAAACAAGTGGGTCAGACAACTTAAAAATGATTTTAGACCAATTGCAAAAATACATTTGAAAGGGTACTGGAGAGATAAGAATCGTTGCGTTAGTCATCCGAAAACTCTGCAAAGAGGGTTACCCAGAGAAATTGACCTTAGACCAATTGAAATTGAGGAAAAGAAAAGACAGAAGTGGAGGGTTGGACAAGTCTTTGCTGTCTACAAAAGCAATCAAGCAAATCTTTGGGAGCTGACCTATTTGTAGATTGTTCAGAACCGTGCTCTGTGTTGATCTGGAAATATTGGTGACTCGGATGGCAGTCCGTTTCACGTGGTATTTACAAGGTTTACTTTGATGTTTTTCGGTGGTGCTAGTCGAGTAATCTGGTGCTGGAATGTTCCGTCGGATGCTGAAACGAGAATTTTCAATCACAATTCGAAACTGCTTGGTTATTTCGGGGTGAAATTTCCACAAATAGAATTCAGGTTTAACCATAACAAATCAAACGGTGACTGGAACACCAATAATCAGATCCTTTTCTTGTTCAAAAAGATCAGAACAAATCCGTCCTGGTAAGTGAATAAAATAGCCTCGTCCAAACAGTGTTCAACGTCTTTCTTCTTGTGCAATTTTCGTTTCCGAATTAAATTTATGATGGGTGTCAGGGTACCAGCAACATGAAATCAGCTGAGACCTTTGTGTTTGAACAGTGTTGTTGAACTAGTTGTCAAGTATGCACGATAGAGGTAGAACGTGGAAGCGTCAGTAATAACCTTGTTAGCAATGGAGACGTGAGCGCTTGAGAAGATGGAGTGGGGAGCATTGTTAACAATGATTAAACCATCGGTTTGGTCAACTATTCTCCATTTAGAAGCGGACTTCTTGACCTGTAAACCGAGTTCCAGTTTCAATGCAAAGTCTTAAAGACAATCATATCGTTAGTATTGGGTAGAATGTAGAAAACAATATCCCCTGTCGTAGTTATCTCGGCCAAGGTAGCAATCGGATGAAGGAAGTCATGTTCCACTTTTCAGCGCTTGATAAATGTGAAAGAGACACTAAAAATTGTCGACTCTGGGTGCATGGTTGACCCCGATCCTAGTAGTAATTCTAAATACCGTATGATAATTTTTCTCCCTTCACCAAAAACTATTGAGAAACAATTTGGAGACGCAGCGCATGCCCTTGTTCTCCTTAATCTTGGTCTTGTCCAACTTTATGCCCTCGTGCTGCTCGAAGCGGGCAATATATCTGTCCTTCTTCTCCTCCTTCGCTATTTCAGCAAAGTAGCCGCTTGACTCGATCTTGGTCTTGTAGAACGGGTTGATAAAAGGAACAAAAAATCCTAATTGCTGCTCCGGAAAGTACCACACCTCTTTGATCTCTTCGACCACGTACCTCTTATCTCAAGCCTTGTGGATTTCCGGAATGCACCAGTTGCCAATCAGATTTCGCTGGCACTTAAGTGTTGCACGGAACTGTTGACAGCGTTTCAGCACATGTACGGCACAAGGTGAACACCAATTGTTGATTGCAGCGCATGAGAGGACAGGAATGTTGATGTTTTTTGGTAGAATGATTGACAACTTCTTAATTTCTAAATTAATTAACTAATAATTATTGCCGTAGAAAATCAGGCAACTGTGCCACCTACAGAACAAAAAATATTTTTGAGTACATGTCATGAACGAAAAATTCACAAACTTACAAGCAGCCGTGTGCCTCAAACACTTTGTTTTTTGTCTCGCAGAATCCGTCAACGTGGTAGAGTCCGATTTTGTTATCTCGCCCGCTCGTAAAAAAAATGATCTCAACGTTTCCACGTGGGTTTTCCATTCTGGCCATTGCCTAGCACAATGGGACTACTTCCAATTGCCTGCAAATTCTTGCACTGGTCCGACGAGATTCTTTTCTAAAAACATGAAACGCCAACGACGCTGCAGAGGCTTCCAATGGTGAACCCAGCATTGAAAAAACTTATTTCGCCACTGATCTCCATAAAACATTTTCGCCACTTCTGACATCATTCTCCCAGTACGTTAACGTCTCTCTTACAGTAGTCACGGAAATTTGCATTGAAGTCGAAACGGCCTTCCTTGGTCTGCTTTTCTCCTTCTTACCAGTGATTGAAGTAAGTTTTGTCTTAGCAGATATTCCCCAATAGCCGAAATCATCCTTGCTGGGGTACGGTGACTCTGTTCCCATTCTCCAGACGGTTAAGGCGTTGCGGGAAGTTACCTTCTAGATTCGAAAATCTATTTAGAAAATCTAGTAAAATAACTCCTTTTTCCAAACTTCTTTTTAAATTAATTTGTCAACCAAACCCTTTTTTCGGAAGTAATGGGGATGGGGGGGGGCGAGAACGACAATTCTCGTGTCAAATTAGCGAAAATATGGTCACTAAAGGCAGTGAATATTGTTGAAATTTTGCCGTAACTCACCGATCTCCATTCACGACTTCTCCAAAAGGAAAACGACCGAAACGCCTTGTTAATTTTGTTCGACGAGCAACGGAAAATAATTGCGGATCGACAGGAAGCTATCTCTAAAATGGGACAGCAAAAAGAGCTGCTTCGGGCTCGAAATCCAAAGTCGACCAAAAATCCATCATCATCAGCAAATTTGGGTTTCCGTCCCGAAAGAACATTCCAATATGACATGCAAACGATAACGACGAAAACGGAACCCACACATGTCCTCCACAACGGCCTTCATGGTTTCCCATTCAGTTTCATTTTTTTGATAGTAATTCACGTCTGTTCCGCGATGACCGTAATTGCTGGGAACAAGTTAACGATCGGGGTGTGTCGAGTACAACCAGAAAGTGTTTATTTTCTAACTGAGATACTATCTAAAAAAAAATTATCCATTTTTTCAAACTTAATAAAACAAAGAAAATAAAAACGAATTACAAGTTAAATACAACTTCTCCTCCCCCATCGCCCACATGGTTATCGTTGGGTGGCATACACCTTCTAGCCCCGCCCACCAAATAATAGTAATGTGTAGAGGCCCAACAACGCCCCTGACGTCGATCTCTTCAAAACTAAGACTAGTAATATATATATACATATATAAATTTCTATTCTATTATTTAAATTCGCTGTATTTATTGTTATACACATGTATTATTATTATTTTTTTATATATATATTTTTATTCATTCTATTGTATTTGTAATTTTTATTTTTTCATACATATGTATATGTATTAATATATTTGCATTTATCTATTTACATACATATTTTTATATTTATATGCATATATAAATTTGTATTTAATCATTTGTATACGCTATATTTACAGATTAATAAATATTTTATTAAATTTATTAAACTGACCTTTTTTTTTATCAAATGTCAAACAAAAATTGTATAAAACACCAAGATGTTTATCGACGCGCTCCCGAATTCGATGTAAAGCGCAGGATAGCCGACATCGAGTCCCTCGCTCGACCTATAAACACACACACACCACACACACACACACACTTCGCAGGAGCTGCAAATTAATCAATTCATTATGTCGAATGTGATACTTTTCATACTCGCTAGTCACGGTCCGGCGTTTCCGGCTTTCGGCTGGCTGACTCACATCTCCCACACGTCACACACACACACAAACGTCAGACAGCTGTCTAAGTCACCTGTTGTTCTCCACACACACCAAAGTCAGCTATATGGCCTAGTATGCTGCTCATATCCGATACCGTCTGCCATTGATTTCACTACCGACACACACACTTTTTGAATTGCCAGTTCTGCGGAACAATTAGCGAATGTAAACTTTGGTTTATGGTAGTTGTGAACTTGACCGTCCATGGAAAAACGGAATTTGGAGCATTTAGTTGAGATTAGGAGTAAATCTGGTAGCAAACGGAAGATTTCGCACAGTAGTATTCACTTGACCAGCAGTGTTATCGAAAGTATGTGAGACAGTTCCGAAACAATGAAACATTCCTAATTCAATCACCAAAAACACTGACAATTTGTTTGATTTAGCCTAATTTACCTGTCGCGGGTAATTTCATGACTGGACTGGTGGACTTTAATTGTCCTCCACATTTCTGTTGATCATGATTGCTCACCATGCATAGCTGCTCACTGTACTGCATGTTTACTTGTATGTTTGTGTTGTTTGGAAGTATAACTGAACCGGAAGTGTTCGGCTAGACGATTTTTATCAGCGCGAGCCTGTGTGCCGCGACCGGTTCTTTGCTTGATAGACTCGGACTGTATGTGGTGTCAGTCAGTCATTTTTTTACGGTAGTGTAAGTCTTCTACGCTTCTTTTTTCTTTTCGCCAACTGTCTCCGATTAAACCCCGAAAACCCCCATTTCCGGTCCCTTCTTTTCGACGGCCTTCGGGCGGTAGAAAGTAGAGGCGTCGGGTAACCCACCCTGTTACCCTGTTGCTGCCGGGAAATTTGAGAAAAGAAGCAAAAAGGGAACAGTTCAGAAAGACAGAAAAGGCGCAGAACTGACTAGAATAAAACTACAATTTTGTGTCGCCTCCGGTGGTGCTACTCCACAGCGAAGAGGGAGGAGATGGAATGTCCGATTCGAACTTCCGATGTCGTGACGCGGACAATAGCCACACACGGGGTGAGGGGGCGGGGCGTGTAATTCACACCCCTTAATAAGAGTCTCACAGAGCGACAACAACCTCTACATGAGCAACCGTTATATGAAAGGCCTCCCATCTTCCGTAAAGGCTTTCCAAATAGATAATCAAATATTACTGTCTGCCTAAACACATCTTGATAAATGGTTTTATGCCCCGGCACGACATTTGGCAACTCTTCTCATCCTGCTTGTAACGAATTTTGATATTTCTTCGTCAACCATTACAAGCAAGTATGGCTTGTTGGAAATATCATTTCATGAAAAAATGCATGTAAACACTTGCTTTTAATGCCTATGTGCCCAGGTTAAAGCCACCCTTTAAGCTTTGACCCAGCAAAATAGGGGCGATCTGAATTCGAGCCAGTTCATCAAACGTGTAGCCTGGAAACAACCAGTCATGTCTAAAACAGAATTCCCAACGATCGTTTAAGCTCTTCCTTGGGGTTGCCTGAAAAAATGATCATTCGAGAGATCCTGTACTGATTGTGTCTTGTACACCGCACCGCATAAAACATGTCTAATCTAAACGTCGGCGGAAAAAGTGCCACCGGGAAAGCTGCCCGTCGACTACCGGACGGGGCCAAAGAAATATTACAGGATTTTGTGGTTTCTGTACTGAGGCAAGTACGTACCACGCACTTCCTGCCATGTCCCTGACAATTTTGCCTGTTCCTGGGATGAGCTCCCAATTGTTTACACAACTCACTGCCTGCTCAATGTTCCGACCGTTTCTCTTACAGAAACAAAGTCACAAAGGAGCGCTTCACAAAGTTCGCCGTTGAGTGGTTTCAGAAGCTGCTCGACGACGAGGACAAGAAGGACCCTGTCAGTACCTCCACCGCCAATCTCACGCGTGATGCTTCCAACATTAATATTGAACCCCAAAAAGGGCTCGAGACGCAGATCGGAAATATTCAGCCTTCATCAGTGAGAGATTTCACAGCTGCTCAGGATAGAGGTGCACCGCCAGCTGACCCTTCTAACGCTAACTTAAAGGGTTTGTCACCCGAATAACTTGATACTCAATTCTTCCCGATCAAATAACTACTATCGTTTAATAGTCCTTGTGACAGCCTTATTGGTCAAACACGTACCCCTTACAGTAGCTGTCTTTTTTCTGTCTGTCTGTCTGTCTGTCTGTCTGTCTGTCTGTCTGTTGTCTGTCTGTCTGTCTGTCTGTCGTTGATATCACTGGCATAATTTGTTGGATCTTTTCCTCCATGTACAGCTTTCCCGAGTGTGAACATCCAGCCTTCCGGTCACTTCGCCACGAGTGTCCCAGTGGTGGGAGCAGCCTCGAGCGTTCAGCCTGCAGGTGACGAAGCCCTGGCCAAAACCGATCATGCTGATGAGCACCGTAAGTCCCTAGTTCCCTATATCGCGGAACAGAATGAAGGTATACAAAGTCACCGATGTGTACTCGTAGGAGGCTCTGATACAAGTCGTCGACAAGCAGTTTCTTCGGAAAGTAAGTTATAATTGGCTTGATGGTCCCACAGATATTACGTTCACTAACTAGTGGAAATGTTACATAAATCAAACAACAGGCTACGATCCTACTGCGTCGCCTCCTGCTGATCAAGCAGCAAAGTCCTTCCCGAAAACTGAGGAACAAATGGCACACGTCAAGGAAGCCGTGAACGACGTACTGTTATTCCGCATGCTAGACGACGAACATATGTTCAAAGTCATAGAAGCACTCGAGCAAGTACGGAGGAGCATTGTATTGATAGTTATCTGTCTGTCTGTCTGTTTGCCTGTCTGTCTGTCTGGCTGTCTGTCTGTCTGTCTGTCTGCCTGCCTGCCTGTCTGTTCATCGGTCCCCTAGAACTGTTGGATAGTTATTATAGTGACAAATTTTGCCTGTTTTCCTGAAAGGTCAACGTGACTGCCGGCCAGGATGTGATCGAATTCGGTGACGAGAAGGCTGACTACTTTTATGTCATTGAGAGTGGAGAGTTCGACTGTTACGCTCCCGACGGTCAGAGTGGAATGAAAAAAATTCATGAGTACATCAACAAGGGCAGCTTTGGGGAGTTGGCTCTGATGTATGCACAGCCACGCGCGGCGACGGTGACCGCCCGGACGGACGGTCAGTTGTGGCAACTGGTAGGTCAATCATACCGCCAATTAGATTTTGTGTGACACAGTGGCAGCCAATTTACTCAAGTTTACGGTTGGCTAATTTTCTGTTCCTCGTAGGATAGGGAGACCTTCAAGCGAATCATAGTCCAGGGCGCCTACGAAAAACGGAAGCTCTACATGTCGTTGCTGGAGAAGGTTGACTTCATTGCTGACCTGCAAAACTACGAGAAACAAAGCGTTTGCGACGCATTAACAGGGAAAGTGTACAACAAGGGAGAAGTCGTGATGAGTCAGGGTACGTGAACGTTTTTGTTGCCCTAATCTTGAACTCTACTTGATGCGTGTTATATCTCTTGGTTGGTCTATGTCTATGTCTATGTTTATCTATGTCTATATCTGTATATATATGTTTATCTATGTCTATATCTATGTTTATGTCTATGTCTATGTCTATGTCTATGTCTATGCCTATGTCTATGCCTATGTCTATGTGCCTATTCCTCACTGCTCCATAGAATGAGTTCGTTTGATCCTCTCCAGGTGACGCTGCAGATGGAATGTACTTTGTCGAGGCCGGAGGAGTAGTTTGCATGCGTCACGACGAAGGTAGTGAGGACAAGGAAATCGGTAAGGCCGTTCCCGGTGAATACGTGGGAGAACTGGCCTTGATTACCAACAAACCACGCGCTGCGACGGTCATCGTTTCAGGTACGCAGAGTACCGGTGCCACGATTCATTGTGTGACGTAGGCATACCCAAAGACCCCAGCTTTGAGCAGTGGCATTTAGTCGTATCCGGCTTTTCATTCACAGAGGACAACACAAAGCTCGCCTTCCTGGATGCGAAGGCGTTTGAGCGGCTCATGGGACCCTGTGTGGATATTCTCAACAAGAACGTCAGTCGTTATAAAGACCGAATGATCGAGGCTTTTGGCGAAAATTATGCCCAGTTTCTGAGCTGATACAGCAGCGGAGAACTGTCTGACCACAAACACTGCTGTCATATTCGTAGTTGCATGGAAAACTGCATGCGCAGTAAATGCTCAAAGTATGAAGGTTATGTGGGGGGGGGAGGGTAAATACATTTAACGGTAAACCTCATTCGGTTGACCACTAGACGATTTGATTGCAATTGTCACTCACGGTCTATCGATGGATTTCTCGTATTTATCGCAGACCTTAAGGACCCTAGTTTTGGAAACAGGTTGATTTTGGGCGATCAGAGTGTTCACAATTTTTCTGGAGGAGTAATTGATCTGGTATAAGGTCAAAATCGAGGCCTCGAGCCCAGAACTAATTGGGAGCACCATTTTTAAAGCAAGTGAAAACTCCAACTGACTAAGTAAACAACAACTTGCTTACGCAATTTTTTGCGTGAGATGTGCAAAAAACGCACGTGCGCGTATACACGAAGAGAAACAAGCAAGTGGTCGCGTGTAAATGATTCATCCTCTGTATATCGCTCACTGTCCTTCGAAATCCCTCGATAGACCGTGAGTGAGAAGTGCAATCAAATTGTCTGGTGGTCAACCGAATGAGGTTTATGACATACAGAGGACATGCATGTACATGCGGAGGGACAGAGCAGACAGCTGGACGGGGAGAGACCAAGGACACAGACAGCTGCAGCACAGCGCAAGAGACAGAGTGCTAGTGTTTTCTTTTAATATATTAATAGACTTATTAGAATTCTGTTTTTGAGATTTTTCGATTTCAGTTAATATATTAAAATATTCAAATTTCAAATTTTGGGCGCATATATTAAATTAAAAAGTAATTGAAATAATAATCTTGCGAGTTTTATTAATTAGATTATTAAGATACCAGACTCCTTAACATTAACATATTAATACTGCAAGATTTTAATATATTAATATATTAAAGCCACGCAGCTCTATTTTAATATTATCCAATTTCAAAACACGTTTAGTGGTGTAATTGAACAAATCCTGGTAGAATTGGAGCTAGAATTGAGGAATTGCGATTTCAGTCTCATCATTTCTTGTTCAACTCCATTGGCATTTCACTTGTCAGTTGCGTTTACCCTCCATTCTTTTCTGTTCCGTGCATTTCTTAGACAGTGGAATTAGAATTCCTTAAGCGTGCTTCCATTCTGTCTTATCGGCAGCGAAATGATAAAATGACAGAGTAGTATTAATATATTTTAATATGAAACTGAAAGCTGTTTCAATAGTAATAATATATTAAAATAGGGCCATCTGAAAGTTTTATAATAAATTAAAAATTAATTAAAAAAGGGCCATCTGAAAGTTTTATATTTAATTAGAAAGTAATTAAAATAAAATTCTAACCCGAAAAAAACAGTAACATATTTTAACACCCCTGAAACGAAGGTATTAAAAAAACACTACAGAGAGCGCGGCCTCTTCTTTTGCGGTCGCAGAGAACGTTCCACAAATGCAGAAAAAAGGATCGAATCACTCTAAGACAAGAAGGTGAAAGGGAAGAAGGCTGAGTCGTCTTCTCATTACAACAAGGGTTAGTGGACTGATAAAACAACTAAACGTATCCACGTCAAATGTCTGTAAGGTCATGTAACCCATGAAATATGAAAATTGGCTCTGGGTGACGACCTGCACTGGTCAACCTGCACTGGTCCACCTGCTTACAGTCATGTGTCGGGAATTCTTCAACATGAAACGGGAAAGACGAAAGTTTTTCAAGAACGGAGACAGTTTACTTCGCAGGCTGTCTGTGACGACAGGAGGCGCCTCTGTTGCCATCCTTCGGTGACGCATCAATCAATCCAGCCAAGCAAATGCGAATTTAGGTAATCAAAGAATTAAGCAAAAAAAATTAAAATTAAAATAATAATTAAGAATTAAGAATTCAGGCTGCTCGTGATCTTCCATAATTGGGTGACTCAATGAGGGATTTTATAAGCGACGTCGTGGAGGGACTCTACATAGGTCCCTGTTCATGCCAGAAGTTGTTCGTTGTCTGATCGCGAGTGGCGGTTGTTCACGGTAATAGTAGCTCGTGAGACACAGGCACTGATTGCCATTCCGGGAAGGAATACTCACCAGACAGCAATCTCTCCCGACAATTTGTTAACTGATTGCTGAACGGGAAGAGGAGCTCATTATTTCAATCATTTATCATACAACCCGATGCGTCGTGCAAACGACTTGGGATTTCCGACAGATCGTCGTCACATGCAGACAGCAGGAAGCCCAGTGCCAACTGCAAAGCGTGTTGACTGTCACTTCAGTAAAATGCTTCGAACAAATTTCCTTCCATTTTTTACTACGTGAAAGCTCACGGATAATCTCTACCAAAGTCCCCCTGTTGATAGACATGCGTCTTGATTCTTGACCAAATGTTGATTCACATTATCTCAG
>LRSR01004776.1:0-12203 GCA_001579985.1 Hypsibius dujardini | reverse complement strand
TTTTAGTATTAATAAAGGTTCCATGAATGTTGCTTCTCGTTTCTAGAGCTGATGAAAGAAATCACGACAGAGAGGCCATCAGCTTCACCCAGTCCATCACGACCGGTAACGTCAAGAGCGGCATTCCGATCAAGACCGGTTGGTACAGGACCAGTCCCGATGCCCATGCCTCTGCCTGTCGTCGCAGCAGCAGCAGCAACAGTCGTTGCAGACAAAAAGACACCCGACGCAGCACCCATCCCAGACAAAACGAAGGCACTGGAATCCATACCGGAAGTGCTCGTTGATGCTCCCGCCGCCCCTGCTCCACCAACAGAAGGTGCCGTTGAAGATGCCGGTGAAAAGGGCGAAGGCAAAGAAAAGAAGAAAAAGAAAAAGAAAGACAAGGAACATAAGAAACATCGGAGAAAAACCGACTCGATTGCCCTTGTCAAAGAGACCCCTGCACCGATTGTGGAGGTGCCCCCGCCTCCGCCAGCCCCGCCCACGCCAGCAGATGTTACAGAAAAGCGCACAAGTATTGCTCAATCTGAGCCGATTGTGGAGGAACTACCTGCTCCAGCCGTTCCCGACGGCGAGGCCATTGAGGCGTTTGAAGAGGAGAAGAAACTTGCATTAGAACCGGAGAAACCAGACCCGCTCGGGGAGCTCGGTCCAGTGAGGAAGCTGTTGCCGCTGCCAAAGCAGAAACCGCCCCTCACCGCGCTGATGATGGGCGTGGCTGTCAACAAGCGACGGTTCGGCGAAACGACTGTGGCTTCAATCATCCCGAAGCAGGCGGTCCTCAGCATGAGCATGTTGACACAGCAGGCCATGGCCGATACAGTTCCTGTGGGTAAGACCGATTCCGCTCCGTCGGTCCCGGGTGTCGAGGGTTTCCCGGACGATGCGCTAAAAGCGGTGTCTTCGTTTCCGGACAAAAAGAAGGACAAAAAGAAGGACAAAAAGGAAAAGGATAAGAAGAAGAAGAAGAAGCGCGATAAGAAGGAATCCGTCGTGGACAGTCAAGTCCCGGGAAACAGCGAACCCGGGGAACCAGCTGCGCCGGCGTCGGAGCCTGCGGCGAACGAATCGGATGAGCGGGAAGGAGACAGCAAGGAGAATGAGCCCGTCGGGGGCGACGAAGCAGCTGCGGAGGACGCCGGGCAGGGGAGTAAGAAGAAGCGAAAGAAAAAGAAGCGGAAGGACAGCGGGGAGAACGCTTCGGACGGGGATGAGAAGAAGGCAAGGAAGAAGAAGAAGCGGCGCGGAACAGCTCCCCCGGGCGAATCGCAGGCCAAAAGCCCCGTGAAACCTGCGAAACCGGAGGCCCCGCCCGCAAAGGTCGACGAGCTGTTTGGGAAAGCGGTCGGGAACTTTTTCATCCTCGAGGACGTGCTGGGAAAAGGCGGCTTCGGTGAGGCACGACGGGGCCGGCACATCACAACGGGGAAGAAGTATGCCATCAAACTTGAGCGAATTAAAGACGCCAACGACTCGCTGGCGGAAGAGTATAAGATTTACCAGCAGCTCGGAATGAAGCCGGGCTTTCCGCGGTGTTATTACTTCGGGTCGGGTCCGAAAGAGAACAACGCGTTGGTGATGGATCTGTTGGGTCCGTCCCTGGAGGATTACTTCCGCGCGATGGATCGCAAGTGGTCCTTGAAGACCTGCTGTATGGCGGCTCTGCAGGTGCTGGAGCGGATAGAGTTTCTGCATTCAAAGGGTTATGTCTATTCGGATATTAAGCCGGAGAACTTTTTGGTGGGCCTGGCGGAGGAGAAACAGGACGGCCTGATATTTCTGATTGATTTCGGACTGGCGCAGCTGTTTAAGGATAAGGAGACCGGCAAATACAGCTACGATGAGAACCTGAAGACCCACCCCGTTGGTACGATGAGGTATATTTTGATGATCACATGTCCAGCAAGTATGCACGGGACAGTCAAGCACATCCAACCTCAGAAGTATTTCAATGCTAAG
Organism: Hypsibius dujardini; assembly: GCA_001579985.1. NCBI lineage: Eukaryota > Metazoa > Tardigrada > Eutardigrada > Parachela > Hypsibiidae > Hypsibius > Hypsibius dujardini. The sequence goes on along the minus strand of LRSR01004776.1, from coordinate 10,241 downwards.
CCCAGTTGAGAAAACAACTCGAAATACACAGACATCCCAAAAAATGAGTCTGCATGAGAAGATTGAATTGAATAAAGACCTTGTTGGAGGACTTCTGAACCCTCCTACCCTTCCACCTTCTATTGCTTTCTCCGTATGACCCTCCTTTGACTTGATCTTCTCATGGTTAATCTCATCTGATTCCTTAACTTTTTCCTGATACAGAAATGGTGAAGTTCTGTTTAAAAATACAGCACGATATGCAACGATCGATTGTTAAAAAACACGTGTTCTTTTCTGCTCTTACAGACGAAACATCACATTATACAGGCACTATATTGTGATGTACATTAGAAATTTTTCTGATTTACTTGGAGCTTTATCGTTTTTGTACGTTGTAGGTACATGAGCGTTCGTTCCCACGAAGCCCGGTCCCTGTCCTACCGAGACGATCTCGAGTCAATCGGCTACCTTATCATTTACTTTCTGGTCGGTAAACTGCCATGGCAAGGCTTAGCCATGAAAGATCGCCAGAAGAAGGTGAAAGCAGTCGGGATGCAGAAGAAAAACATGCCGGTCGAGGAGTTGTGCGCGGGCTGCCCACCCGAAATGCAGGAGTACATGAAGTACGTCCGCTCCATCCAGTTCTACGCCGAACCGAAGTACGAACGGCTGCGCACCTTCTTCATCAACATCCTCGCGCAAAATAAACTGACCGACGACGGAGTCTTCGATTGGATGGGAAACGTCTACGACTTCGGGAAGAACCGTAAGTCGGAGAGTATTCTTGGAGGTAAAGCAGCAGCTGCCGGTTCGGCTCGGCTTGCCGGCTCGGCTGGAGCTGTTGCGGCTGCTGGGGGCACCGATGAGGAGGAGGCGAAGCCTAAAAGACATTTCGGTGAAATGACAGATCCGAAGAAGGATCCTGAGAGATCTCCTAAACGCGAGAGGAAAAAGCGTGAGAAGCGTGAGAAGAGAGCCTCCGATCCTCCAGCAACGGTTGCAGCACCCGTTGGGCCGGCGGTGAAAAAACCACCGGAGGCACCGACAGGCTCTGTCGCTGGTCCTTCACCAAAGGGGACGAAAGGTCTGCCACTCCCGGTGGTGGCTGGACAAGATCCCGCAGTGGATCCCATCATTGCTTTCACAGGTAAGGAAACAAGTGACAGGTGAGACAGGTGAGGATCCGGTTGTTTAATACTTGCATAATTTTTCTCGATTTAAGGTTGTCCAATAGCGTACTTTTTTTAAGAAAAATTGTGAATTTAAACTACATACAAAATCAGCATGCGACGCAAGCCTGTTTTCAATTAAATAAGAAATGATTTTAATTGAGAATAAAAACGGTATTTCCCGATATTTTAAATCAAATGTGAATTCCAGTCATCGATGATTAAAAATGGTGTTACAGTTTGTAATTTAAACTAAATTATAAATCAACACATGACCGGGCGTCCAATTTTAAATTAAAATAAATCATTTAATTTCAAATGAAAAGTCAATATAATAAATTACTATTTAAAATTACTTAAGCAATGATAAATGTTTTGGTCATGTTTTAGCCTGACTTCATTGCTTTATAAAAGAAGTGGTTGAATTGCTTTGCAAATAAATAAATTAATAACAACAAATTTCGATTTACTAAGCGTCCTTATTTAATGAGTTTTGTTATAGAGCAAGAGGCGGATAGACCTTTAAGGCCATCGCCAACACCGTCCGCGACCACGCCCCCGCGTGATAAACGGCCAAAGGGTGGTGGAGAGGATAGCGGCGGTTGTTGTACTTGCTAAATGCGACTGCTAGATGCGCCTGCGACGTTTTTATGCGCATCGATTTTTCTTCATTTTTTATTGTTAGCCCATTTTTACTTCGTCTTTTTGTTGTTACGCGACTCATTGAATGGCTTCTCGCCGACTCCATGCTATACACTGATCTTGTTAGGATCGAGACGGGAGCATTACGCTTTTCTTTATATCCGTTCAGTGTTCATATACTTTCCGTGTCGATAGTGGGAAATGATCTCGAAAAACAAAGAGCTAAAAATAGATGTACACTCTCTCTGATGCATTGTTGCAGTTAATTGTTGTCTTGATGGGTTTTGTTACTAAAGTACATACTCGGTACTAAAGTACAATCTCGGTCCATTATGACAGAGTTTAAAGCGATTCGCGACAAAGATGCCGCAACCGCTCGTTGGTTCGTTGCAACCCGCAAACGAAACAGTGGCGGCATCTGTGTCTTGTCTTTGACATAGACATTGGCATCTCAATGCCTATTGTCATGTTTTCACACGTACTACACTACCGGCATCAGACCCTGGTGATGGTGGAGGAATAGTATATGTATATATCCTGCACGCAACAACTGTGATCCGATTGACGTTACTCTGCACAGCTCAAGTATGAGGTAAGGGCACTGGAATGGGCCACTTGTTTTCCCCGTACCCTGGAATGGACCACCCTGGAATGGGCCACCCTGAAATGGACCACCCTGGAATCAGAACTTGCACACAAGTTTTGGCTATCACTAAGGTGCTAAGCGACAGAGAATATTCGATAATTCGGTGGAACGCGTATCAGATATGAAAAACAATTGTGGGAACATGTTTAAAAAAGAGAAATAAAAAGCTCCATTGGACGATTGGAGAAAGTCCACTGTAGAGGTCGCTGACTACGCAGCAACTTATTTGTTTTTGATTAATTTGCGACAGAGCGCCCCCTGCCGCCCGGTGGTCCATTCCAGGGTACGGGAAAGTCAAGTGGGCCATTCTAGTGCCCTTACCTCATACCGCAAAGCGGACCTATTTAGTGTTCTCTGGAGAAATGGCATCGGCAGCAATCCCAAATTGGAACTTCTCACGGATGGAAAACTCGAATTGGAAAACTTTCGCATGAAGTACGTCAGGCAGAGCTCCTGGGACGGCGAGTACTTCGGATCGGGACCGAAGGACACATTGCGCTGATCACGGATCTGAGGGTTCCTCGCTTGTGGCAATTACTTCCGCGCAATGGAGAGCTATTAGTGCTTGAAAAGAAGGCCTGCTGTACAGTAAAGCGTCTCGCTTGAGATTTTGAAGCTACCAGGAGTATGTGCATTCGAGGGGTCACAAGCGCCATTATCGGTTTTTTTGGCAGGATACGTTTTTCGAGGGATGTCTCAAAGAGGAAGGGGTTTTTCAGGGACGCATCAAATTCGAAATTTTATACCTGAACTTACAAGTTAGACAGTGTTGTTTCTGTTTCCTAATATTGTATCTTACTAGATGACGTGCAGCACATTTTGCCTTAAACTACCTGCACATCGTTGCGAAACTTTGTAAAAATGAGAATATATATAAAAACATAATAAATGCGTACGACAATGCCGAAAGAACCGGAAGCAGGGGAGTGAGGTTTATTCCTTATTGGCATGTCTAGAACATAGCGAAGGCGTTTCCGATTTTGAAGCGGCCAGATACCATAAACAGGAAGAACTTGAAGAAAATAAAGGGAAATGAGAGAAAAAGTGTCAAATCCTAAATCCTGTTCCGCTAAACCCTCTCAGTTACAGCTGTATTGCCGTTGCTTCAATATTCGGGGCGTCGACAACGTGGGAGGTTTCGGCGTTGTTGGCGCATAACTAGCCGACGACGGTGGCCGCAGATATGGCATCGTAACCGGTGATGTCGTCAGTTTGTCAGACCATGTTACTCAACGCAGCAAGGAAGTTCTCGGGACGGTCAATCGCAGTTAGACGAAGTAAAGCGTCCGTTCGGTCGATTATTCGACTGACGTTGACGGCTGTTGCACGTGACGACAGAAATGCTGGGACTTGACATGGACCTTGGTGCTTCCGTATCAAATACGACATGTAAAGTTCAGAGTGACCGATGATTTCGGTTCCACAAATGCCGTCGTTCGAACAAAAATTTGTCATGTTGCCAAAATTACTGATGAACTCAAATTTTATGACGAATCACATTGACAAGCAACCTAAAACGTTGACGTGTTTTGTAGCGGTTTTGATGGTAGAGTAGTATTTCCACTCCGGATGGGCTGATTCGAGATAAACCAAGAGATACCTACTTTCAACATGTTGTTGGGTCCGCAACGCTTGGTCTCAATGCCTTCAAGCACTCCTCCGCACTCATATGAATATTGCGATGGGTTGGGGTCGTGTTTTACCCTCCGAGTAAAAAGGTAATCATATTTTGCCCTTTATGAATTGACGGCAGACGTGGTCGGGGAACTGTTTACTTTGACTGTAAAGTTGGTACCGTACACTTACAGACAAAGTTTTGTATCGGAAAGTCACAGCGGAATTGGTGTTCTAAGGTGAGGATAACGATCTATGTCGGGAAACAGCAGTCGGAAGTTTCCACCGTGAACGCTGCGGCGGAACCAATAAGGAGAAGTAGGCCCACATGATCGATGTGGTGGTCGGTGGTCGAAGAGACTTTTAAAGTTGCCGGCGGGAGGGTTCAGCTGTTGTTTTTGATGTCGACGTAAGCTGCGGCTTCTGACAAATCAAAACTCGGAATGAGGTAAATAAAACGTTTGAATTTACTTACCAGAAGTCTTCCGCAAATCGGAACAAGGTCGATGTGGATATCCGCCGCATACGGAACAAAATCTATGATAAAGATGGTGCGACAAACACCGTTCCGTCGGGTTGTTGGCAGCGTTAGCTGAAGTTAACGAATAGATTTTCGTTGCAAACACAAAACTGACGTCAGATTTAACGATCGAAATGAGTCATGCACACATTGATAAGGGTGCTTTTGTGGAAAAATGAAAACCGTTAAACAAGTTTTTGGCTTGTGACAACAACGTTCATTTGGATTTGGCACAAAAAATGGTGGTCCGGATCGTTTGTCAGCGCCGTCCAGCTCGATAGAACAGTACCGAGGTCGGTAAAATGACGAAGCGCGTGATTGTTACAACAATCACAAACTAAAAGGCAATTAAATTCCCCATGTAAACTATGCTGAAAAGAATTGGGATGGTGCCATGAAAATCACGGACGAATAAAGGTTCGGCGTATTACAACACAGCCTTAACTGGAGACCCTGGCATGACTGGGGAATGTCGCCATGACCCATGACTTTGCAGACGCTCATGCTGTTGGTGACAAGCGGAGTCGTTTCACGAAGGGTTCGAGAGCCTTTTTATAAACCGGCAAATAAAAAATTGGTGTTGCAGTCGTGCTCCCAACAAATTCCGTCCGCCAGAAACACATGCTGTTCTCGCGTGCTGTTTTACTGCGCTCTTTTTTTAAGCAGCGACGTCGGGTCTTTTTAACTGCGGCGCAATGGTGACTCCATTGGTTTGTCAGTAGTGTTTGCAAACCTGGTGTTTAAAAACGGAGTGGAATTGTGGTTGCATCCAATTAACGTTTAATCAAGTTCAATCAATCAATCAATTCAATCAAGTTTAACGAGCTGGTGGAACTAAATTGCTGAACGCCGCTCGCGTTGCCCGATAAAAAAGAGCGAGACGCGTCTTCGTTTATAGTCTAACCAGCCGGTAGGAGACGCTGGATCGGGTTCTAATAATTTGTCACCGCCCTTCAGTTGTCAATGATCAGTCAGGGTATAACCAGGGTCCTGTTCTGATTGAGAAAGGCTGTAATTAGACTGCCAAAATTGCAGCATTTGGTGATAAAAGTTGAAATTCAAATGGTGAATTTCGTTTACGTTGGTCGTTTAGTTTTGTGATTTTGCAGCCGAAAGTGATCTTAAAATTTTGAGTAATCTCGGATCCTCGAGGGTTGTTTATCTCAAATCGGCTGCATAACTGTAACGCCAGAACTGAGTTAGGTTCCGAAACAATGAAGGGCCTAATTTTGGGTGAGTCATGTACTAACGCGGCAGTAAATCAGACATACCAAGTCGAACCTTTTATACTAGTAGAATAAGGGACAGAAACCGCTTGTCAATTTACTAGGACGTAAAAAGAAAAAAATTAAGTGTTGCGAAATGATCTCCTCACAACAGCAGCTCACGAGCTTATTTAAGCACTGCTGGAGTGTTTATACATTTGTACGTTTACAACGTACAAAATAACCAATGGTTACATCACCGTAGGCAACCACCAAGAGAGTGTACAGAGGTGCTCATAAATATGTCAGAACTGTCTACACAAAACAGAGTACAGTAATGCTCACAAATAGACTAGAGCTCACACCAAAACAGCATGGTACGAAAGTACGTAAATACTAAAAGCAAAAGGAGATGACTAGACGCGGAGTAGTAATAACGAACGAGAAGGCCTTGTTTTGCGGTCCGTGCGTCGAAAGATCAGCAAACGCGACAGTACTAACCGATCCCTATTGTAGCATCATTGCCAGTTATGTCTGGTGAGTACTTACATGGCCCTTCTCTATCATCATTTCGACGCGACCGGCCTAAGAGCTCTATGAATTTTGCGCTGGTCAAGCGTAGACCACACTGAAGACATAACAAATTTCAAGCCTATGACAGTTTTTTTGCACCTTCCTCTTCAATTCCTTGCTGAATTGTGGCCTGCGATACTCCCAGCTCAAGAGCGTTCTGAGATGGAGTCTGTGGGTTGGGTCCAGTCGTGACCTTCTTGACTTTTTTGAGGAGGGCTGCAGTCCTTAGTTTTGCCTTGTCAGAGTTCGTCGCTTTTGATGGTAGTTTGGGTCGGCTGGCTTCTTCCGTTGCATTTGCCCTAGTGACTTTGTTGACTCCCGATTTTTAAACAACGATATTCGTAAGAATAGTGCATTCACAATTTCGGTGGTCGAGCATTTAAGGTGTGCAAGGTAAAAATGGAGTGACGCACTTCCAAAGATAATTTACGCGGCATTTTTAACACGCAATACAATCACCAAACTTTTCAAGCACGGCAAACTGGTCTGATCAGCTGTTCGATCACTGAAATGGTTTGTGCAATGTGAGGTGCGCCCACAGAGAATTAAAAACGAGGCCGGCTACAAAAAAATGAATCGGCCTCTGTAGATTGGCACTGTTCTGCGCATGTGCCGCTGAATTGGGGGGTAATTCGCTGGAACAAGGGACATCGGCAGTATTGCCAACAAGGCAGCTTCTCGCCCTCCGACATCTACGAACCTGCCGCTGCAAAACAAAGTAGGCCACTCGTTGTAGTACAAAAGAAATGTATTCGAGAACCTGACCGATGGTTTGTTTCAATTTAGAATCGTTCAAGATTCGGACTCGCTCAACTTACGAATAACTTTTGCGTTCAGTCCGGCGATCAAAGCATTCACGATCAAAACGACGACTTTCGCATGATAGATTGATTGGATTGCATGGTAGAATCTGTTTATGTGGGCAACAGTATGCCGATACAAAAATGAGTAGAAGTAATAACTATGAGTTTTGTAAAGGCCCGTGGCCCCGCCCCCGTGTACAGCAGCACCCTAGAATTAGTTGCTGCTAATTGAGCCAGTGTAGAAGCACACGTTTACAGTGTAATAATTTAGCAGCATTTAGTTTGCTCACACCGCGTCCCTCCCTTATCCAAGGCAACAGCTACAACTTTCTCTACAAAATAATAATCCTTCCAATCGAGAAAAAATGTTGCCTCTCATATCTGACACCTTCCCGGGGTCCACACCCCCGCCTCCATCAACCCAATGTCCACCCTTAAACCATTCGACCTACCGAAATCACCGCAAAATGAAGCCCTGCTGGGTTCACTGGCCCCGCCCCCGCTGGGTTTACAGGCGCTGCCCCTGCTGGGTTCACTGGCCCCGCCCCTGCTGGGTTCACTGGCCCCGCCCCCGCTGGGTTTACAGGCGCTGCCCCTGCTGGGTTCACTGGCCCCGCCCCTGCTGGGTTCACAGGTGCTGCCCGCTTTCTACATCCATGACGCTGCGGTTGCTGTCCGATCCCGACCCAAAACAAAACTACCCAAGGCCACGTACGAGGCCGTGAAGGCGCCGAAAGGAACACCGCTTTCTCGGCTTATTATTAAGCAAGTTCACGGCTTAAGCAGCTCTCCCATCGATGTCGAATCTGACGGAGAAAGAGCCTCGCATAGTGTTCGAATCCCAACGTTTCCGAAGCGCTCTTCCCTCAACCAACGCACCATGGTGGTGGAAGAGCCGTTGCCGTGTCCGACGGAACGCGGACTGACCTCGCCGTTGGCGGTCCGTCCGAGGAAAAAGGCCCTATTCTCATTTCAACGTCTCGCGCCAGGTCTGACGAAAAGTGAGAACTTCATCCCCTCAACCGTCCTCGGGAACGTTGAGCAATACGCTCAAAGCAAGAACTTGACCAGGCAAGTACGATATTCGTTATAAGATATTCTTTTAAGATACTCGTAAATACGAGATCTAAAGTTGCCTGATTCGGTATCTTCATACAATGTTGCAATAAATACAATAGTACAGTCAGTCCCAAGTTGTTCTCCGGTTGCACAAAAACAAGTGTGCGCATGCGGTTCCAGTTATGGCAGGCCGATAAAGTCAATCGGTAACTCACTAGCAAGCTCAATTAAAAGTTTTGGCTACCTTGGCCAAACAAAAAATGCAAAAGATAAGGATCAGTATTTCATTCGGACAATTCCCTGTCAATAGTACACGCAGCCGTTACCTGAAAGCTTGAAGGAACTGTTGTTACACTGATTTCAAGTGATTGAACATCTGTTTGCCACAAAGGTCACTGCCCTCTGAATGAAATTTTCATTTTTCTAACTTATTGATTGTTGAGTGATCATGGCGTTTGGGAAGCAAATCCCTCTGGATTCCCTTGTTTTATTTAAATTTGTCAATCTTTGACAGTCTGTTTGAGTTCAGTAATTATTGCGGTGTTGGGAGTTCGTGATTGGTCGGTAGGCATGGTTTGCTTGACCAGAAGTGTGCATTTAGGGGAGGAGAGTTTGAGTTATTTTTTAAGCCGTGAAATGCACGAACCGGAGGACAACTTGGGACTGACTGTTTGTCTGTCTGACAGTCTGGGACTGGATGTTTGTCTGACAGTCCGGGACTGTCTGTCTTACAGTCTGGGACTGTCTGTCTGTCTGACAGTCCGGGATTGTCTGTCTGTCTGACAGTCTGGGACTGTCTGTCTTACAGTCTGGGACTGTCTGTCTGTCTGACAGTCTGGGACTGTCTGTCTGTCTGACAGTCTGGGACTGTCTGTCTGTCTGACAGTCTGGGACTGTTTGTCTGTCTGACAGTCTGGGACCGTTTACTGCGTTTACTGCAATGTCTCTTTTACCATTATTTGAGAAGAAATTCCAGGCGAGTCGGTAAACCATCATCGGAATTAGTCGACAATGATAGCTTAAACTTGCGGAAGGTTCGTGCATTGCTGCGGTCACGAGAAGAACCCCCAGCGAGAGAGAATCATCGTTTACCCTCGCCCGATAAGTCGGCCAATTGTCTGCGGCATTTCGACGTGAGAATGGCTGAGCGACAAGCGCTGGCGCAACGCCTGGCTCAACGAATGGGTCGAAGAGTGTCGCAGTTAGTGCTGAACTCAAGTGAAGAGGTTCGCCATAAACGGGAGCTCCAGGATCTCGGGGAGATGAACCAGGGACCGCGGCCGTTGTATGAGATTTACGTGTTGGATAAAAAGGCGCCGATGGATCCGGAGCGAGTGTTCCAGGAGCCGCCGTACAAGGCCCTCACCTTCACCGGGAAGCCTGGATTGATGAAGCTCAAAACGGCCGTCGCGGGCTTTGAAGTATCGCCCAACAAGAAGATCAAAATGAAAGAGTTTTTAATGCTGAATAAGAACTTGAAGGCGCTACATCAAAACTGTCAAGTCGGTAAGTTTATTTCCTTGTAATAATCGAGATTCGACTGCGACTGATGCAGTCATCTCGAATTCAGACACAATTCCCACTTTTACTGTTTTAGCACCTTGTCAGCACGAGGTGGTACCCACCTCGTGCTGACAAGGTTCTCACTTGCCCCAGGTAAGGCACTTAAACAAGCTCCGCCAGACGGATTGCGCGATCCTGATTTCAACGAGTTGATGGTCATCGGCACAAACGAGGCCGACAAGGCGCGGATCAGTCCACTTGATCGTGACAATCGTCTGGATTCCTTGAAGTATTTCAACGACACCGATTTGGTTAGTGAATTCTCCGACACACCCGGCCGCAATCCGTTCGACCCCATCCGCGAGTTCCCCAATGATTGGTTGAAACCGGAAACCATCGATCCCGGCTCTTATCCCGTTCTGGACGTCATCGCCGGCAATCACGACGACGTCACCATTACTCGGCGGGAAAATGGCTTAGACATATTCATCAAACTGCAATGCGGGGTCAACAGACCGCCGGCTA
>LRSR01004775.1:0-11783 GCA_001579985.1 Hypsibius dujardini | reverse complement strand
ATATATATATTAAATTAAATCTCTAAAATACACTCGGACTCGTCGCATTTCCCCACTATATATACATATATTATATATACATATATTAAATATAATATATACATATTGAACCTACAATGTAGTAAGTACTAGTAAAATAATGTTTTATAGTAACAAAATAATTTAAATGTCTGTTTACCGTGGGATGGGTCGGTGCGGAGCTTGGCGCACAGCTGCGCCACGCTGCCGTATTTCTGACGGATCTCCTCGGCCAGATCCACGCCTCTGAGCCGCATCGCCCGCGACAGGTCCTGCCGACGCACCGGAAACTTCTCCCCTAAATCCACCATCACCACATCCACTCCTTGGGTATCGGTTCCGCCTGCCATTTATAGCCAGACGTCACATCCGAATACAGTGCAAATGGAAAGAAAAGATTTACCCCGTGTCAGAGGGGCACGATACGGACGGACCGACCTTCGGTCGGTCAGCCACTCATTGTCTGAACCGACAATTTAGACGCCGGAAGTGACATTTGTCATAGGAATTGAATTGGTCGACCATTTCCTACAGACGATGGAGAAGGACGCCTAGGAGGTTTTTGATACATGTGCCTTAGTCCAAGATCTGCGTTTCTCACAACAACTAGTGCTGCAACAACACAACTGCAGCTTACTGAACACACGTCCGCTGTGCATTGCTTGCTTATACATGGTGTATAGTATTTATTACGAAAACGCTTAGTAGTCAACACGAACTGTCGACCCAGCCAAACGGGTGCACGTTTGTCTATGCGTCGCTGGCATGTAAGAACCGCAGGTGCGGGCACTCGTATGTACTTAATAATATAATATACGCATCTACTTGGGGGCAGAATATAATAATAATGAATGAAAAGCGCGGCATCACCTTCCTTGATCTCTTCGGACGCTGCGCGTTCGAACGGTAGACATTGATTTCGTTTTTGACCTTGATGTTCTACGTGATTCAGTCAGTCATCGCGGTATGAGTCGCCGCTTCGACCCAAAACAGACATACAACAGAAATCACCACTGAACAGGTACGCTTGAAATAATCGCAATCAAACTGACGTGTATAGTGTTAGTGCTAGTGATAATCTCATTTGAGTCTGAGCACATAGATAATCGTGGATATAGACAATTCTTTCAAGACATCACACCGCGTTCACGCCTTGGAAGATTGCTCGTCTCTCGATCGGCGGCTCGGGTGGACGACCCGTTTGACTCTGTTTGTGAGGCGTTTGGCCGGTATGCAAACCAGTACCTGGTACCAGAGAAGACTGCCGAGACCGAAGGCCAGGCAGAGAAGCCACTGCTGCCAGGTGAGACCGGTCGTCTTGAAAGCGTTCCCGCCGAACTCCACCACGATGGCCTTTCCGACGCGGAAAAGAAATGCGCTTTTAATAACAATCAACAATCAATTGGTAAAGCTGTGGGAAAGATTGGTTAACCCGTTAACGCCCAATGTGGTCAAATGATGACATGGCGACCAAATTTTCACGCAAAGATGGTTTGAGCAATTTTGCTAAACTCAACTGATTTCAAAATTTGGTATGTTGATTGAAATTTAGCGATTATGACCTGCTCCTTTGTTGCTTGACCAATGTCCGGCAGAAAATGCCAAAGTTAACTAGGTTTCACTTTTCTGAGCGAAAATGGTCTCCACAGGCTGCGATCTGGCCAACATTTCTGAAAATATGAGATTTCTTTCATCCACCAAGTTGATCGTCTGTTGACATTCTCCAAAAATAATTATCTAAATTGGATTGTTGACTGGCACGTAGCCAGTGGTCAAATAAGGCGTCCGATTTTGTGTCAAAAAATGGATAAAACTGATTACCATCAAAGCTCATTGATTGATTGACTGATTGATTGACTGATTGATTGACTGATTGATTGATTAATGTTTGAACCAAATATGGTACGGACTAGTGTAGGAAACAGTTTTTCATCGGTAATTCGGTTTCTAACTCGAAATTGTACAGTGGTCAGCCCAAAAAAAATAATTTCAAAGTCGCCCAAAAAAATGCTGAAAAATATTTTTTTCTCAATTGAACAGAACTATAAAAGGAAAAATACTTCCTACAAGCGTTAACGGGTTAAGATATTAGTGTATACGATATATATATATACACAATGTACCTGGGTACCCAGCAGAGTCAGGAAAATGGCGACGAAGAAGGGGTTGCGGAAGAAGCGTGCGAAGACATTCCGTTCGTTATGTATACAGCGGGCTGAATAATAAATAATTCACTGATATATTGCTAGTATTTTTTTGTTAATTTTATTTATTTATTTTAAAAAAACAAACCAAATCAAATTGGTTAATAAAATGTGAAAAACAAACGATAACATAAAACAGATACCAGTAAAACCCGGTTGATAAAAGGGTTAAATGGCTTAACGAACGGTTGAAAAAAACGCGATTATTGAACTTACCGTTGACCAAATTGAAAATGGTCATGAAGACAAATGCGTTGAAGATCAGTGTGTCTAGCTGCCTAGAGCTCTGGCCGAATCTCAGATTAGGACCAATGACAGCTGCGAGGCCCGGGTCTGGGTTCAAATTGAAAACTGACTGGCCTGATAAAAAGTGAAATGAGATTCCAGTAGAGAACGTCGAGGTGTTAAAGGTTGGGTTGATTCAAATGTAGAGAGATGCTTACCGAACAGAAGGAAAAATATTATGGACAACTGGTAGAGACCCTGTCCAGCAATGTTCCGGATCATGATCTGCGAGAGGAGATTCGCCTTTCGGCCGTACGGTCTGCGCTCCAGCAGGTGTTCACTGGGCGGTTCTGTGGCTAGTGCCAATGATGCTAATGTGTCTTGAATTAAATTGATCCACAGCATTGGAACTGCTTTTAACGGCGTTTCCTGGAACAGCGACATTTTCAAATTATTTTTTGTCTGCCTATGTGTGTAGGTGTATGTTTTCCTGTCTGTCTGTCTGTCTGTCTGTCGGTCTGTCTGCCTGTCTGCCTGTCTGCTCTGTCTGTCTGTCTGTCTGTCTGTCTGTCTGTTGTCTGTCTGCCTGTCTGTTTGTCTGTCTGTCTGACTGCTTTTAGTTTGCATATATTTATGGATGTCGGACATCTTACCCCGATAGCGCATGCAGCTGTTATGGAGACGATCAAAGCCGTGACGTTGACCGTCAATTGGAACTGCAGAAACTTGCAGATATTGTCATAGATGTTCCTTCCCCACATGCATGCCTGAACGATGCTGATGAAATTGTCATCGGTAATGATGATGTCTGATGCTTCCTTGGCCACTTCCGTGCCTGCGATGCCCTATCCAGAGGTAAGAAAGAGTCTATAAGTAATCCACAGGTCAAACCAAAGCATCACACAAGGTGTAGCTTGCGAAACGCCGTGAGCAAGGAACCTTTTCAGCACTCCCTTAGTCAAACCGATGATTGCTCTACCGCACTTGAAAATTGCAATCCCTTACCATTGCAAACCCTACGTCTGCCTTCTTGAGAGCCGGTGCATCGTTTGTCCCGTCCCCCGTCACTGCGACGACCTCTCGGTGCTTCGTGACTTTGCTGTCTATTATGCCTTCCACGAGCGTATACTTGTCCTGCGGTGTGGAGCGGGCAAGAACCCTTAATCCAGTCCAGACTTGGTCGAAGTTTTCAGGGTCAATCTGTAACGAAGATCTGTAACGGCAGCATGACCAGTAAGCTCACATGTTTGCTTGTCTGTCTGTCTGTCTGTCTGTTCCTCTATCCATCTGTTAGTCTTTTTATAGGCTCATTCCATTGACTCTTTGTTAGTCCAGTCATCTGACTTATTCCCTGTTCTTTGTGTACCTTGCCTTTATCGTCCCGGATCCGCCGGTTAAATTCGACGCCTTCCATGACTGCCACAGTGCCTTCTAACTCATCAGGCGTAATAATGCCGCACTTGGTTGCGATTGATTTTGCCGTGTTGACGTTATCTCCCGTCAGCATCCTGACTGTGACTCCTGCCCTTCGGCACTTAAGGATGGCCGCAGGCACTTCCGGGCGAACTGGGTCTTCGATGCCAAATACGGCCAGACATGTCAGACCGGCAATGATAGTTTCTTCATCATCAAAGTTGGGTGTTTCTGTTGAAACTTGTTCATTTTCTGCGGCCGATTCAGAAGTACTGACAATGTTCTTGACTGCAGAACAAATGGTTCGGAGTCCATTGCAAGCCATCTGACTGACCACCATGTCCAGGATTTCAGTTCTAGTTGTTTCCGTCAGTTTCTCCACAGACCCGTCAGCGCTCATAATAAAATCGCATCTACACATAAAAAAATGTAGACGAACGAATGGATGGAATGGACGGAAACATCAGCACAGAGACAGACGTACAGTGGTCAATCGTACTCTGCTGAGACAGACGGACTGTACAGATTTCAGTCATTCAGGCAGAGAAACAGACACTAACAAAGATTAACAGGCAGGCAGTCAAACAGACAGATAAGCAGACAGACAGACAGATAAACAGACAGACCGACAGACAAACAGACAGACTGACTGACAGACAGACAAACAGACAAACAGATAGACAAACAGATAGACAGACAGACAGACAGACAGACAGACAGACAGACATACTTCGCTAAAATGATCTCGGCAGCGCCTTTGCAGTGTACTCTCCATCCCGTTTCCGTGCGGATGACAGTGGACATTGACTTTCGGTTAGAGTTGAATGTGTAGACCTTCACGAATGACTCCTCTGGGTTGTCATCTCGAATGGTCTGGTAATCGTAGCCAATACTTTTAACAAAATGCAGGAGAGCACACTCCGTCTTGTTTCCCACTTGAATGGGAAGTGCCCCGGCGATCTCGTTGGAGGTAATCACGTTTGTGGTGTAGTTGCTGTTCGTGGCAACACCTTCCGCAGTTAGATCTAGCAGTTTTTTTGCCGTTGTTCGTCCATCGGGATAAGGCGAATGGACCTTGCCTGAATGGAAAAAAAAGCGAAAACTGTTAGCAGTTCCTAAACGCGAGGGTAGTGCCATTGACTGAGACTGCTCCTTGCCTCCAATGTAACATTCCGTGACGGTCATCCGATTCGTAGTGAGGGTGCCCGTCTTGTCCGAGCAGATGGTTGTCGCGCATCCCATCGTCTCGCAGGCGAACAGATTCCGCACCAAGTTGTGGTCTTTCATCATTTTCTAGAAAATTCAGGCGGCATTAATTTCATATGAATATATATATATATATTTAAAAAGTATAATATGTTAATATTAAATAAAAACAATAAATATAATTAATTAATTTACGTTAACTAGCGATTAATAATTGTCTAAAAAGAGATTTAAATGTGGTTGATAAACAGTTACTTTTGCGGAGACAGCAAGTGTAAGGGTAACTGCCAGCGGTAATCCCTCCGGGATGGCCACGACTAAAATGGTGATGCCGATGATGACGGCATTCAGAATGCGATGGACGTCGTTGGTGGAGTCCCATTGGCGCCCTTTTATTCCGAATTCCTCGACGCAGAAACGGATTATCAGTGCAACCGCGGTCGCCACCGCGAACGACAACCCTTAAAGAATGGGATCTTTTAGGTCTTCACAAATACCAGTATCTGATGACGGATGTGACAGATATTTACCGACATAGCCAATTTGTATTGCAATGCGAGTTAGCTTCTTCTGGAGAACTGACTGTTCCTCGTCACCATCGCTCGACTTCTTCTTTGGTTTATTGGTTACTCGATCGTCGTCCTCATCATCATCGACGTTTTTCGATTTCTGGTTCTCAGTTTTCTCCGTTGTGCCCAAGAGAGAGTAGATGAGTCCCGTTTGAGAATGGATTCCGACCGCAACTACCACGATTTTCCCCGTGCCCTCCATCACGTTGGTGCCTGAAATTCGACACCGCTATACTTTGTATTGCGCTTTTAGCTTGAGATGTGTCTTACCAGAGAGAACTCGTATGTCCGTGTCCGAGTGCTTTTTTACGAAATCTGATTCGCCAGTTAGCGAACTTTCGTCCACCGTGAGATCATGACTGTTCAAAACGACTCCGTCCGCCGGGACGATATCACCTACAGGAGACACAAATATAGTTGACATACTGCCGACAGACAGACAGATCGACCAATTGACTGATTGAAAGACAGACGCACAGGTACAGAGAGACAGACCCTTTAACAGACAGACAGACAGACAGACAGACAGGCAGGCAGGCAGGCAAGCAGGCAGGCAGGCAGGAAGGCAGGCATATAGGCAGGCAGACAAACAGAAAGACAGATAGACAGACAGTATCTAGCCGTACCGTATTTTAGCGAGCAGATATCCCCGACTACCAGATCGTCCGTCGATATAACTTGCTGCTTGCCCGCTCGAATGACAGTGACCTTTTGTTCCTTTCTGACCTGATTCTGCAGTGCTCGGAACTGCTTTTCTTTGCCGTAGTCGTTGATGGCCGTCACTAGCACTACCAGCACGACAGCTATGCTAATGGCCACGGCTTCGATCCATTCGTACTCCGTATCCGTGTCATGCCCCGGTGCGACGAGCTGTATACCAGGCCTGTCTGGGTCGAGGTCCCGCGGATCGGTGTACGAATCATTGTAACTTGAGCAGAGAACAGTTACCTGCACCGGGATTGGGGTTGTACCATTGTAGCAGTCCGTTGAATTATAAGGTTCTACACGAAGTAATTAGAGATTGCTGTAAAATTTGCTTCTACTGTTAGTGCCAAAAATTAAATGTATTTTTTAATTCTGCATACGCGTTGACGGCGGTGTGCCTTTGCCGAAAATTCCGTAGAGCGAGACGGCCAGTGAGATAACGGCCGCGGCCTCGAGGATGAGCAGGGTGGGGTCTTTCAGGGCGGTCCAGCATAGCTGAAGAAAGGTCTTTGGTTTTTTCATGGGAATGGTATTTCGGCCGAAATACTCCTCCCGTGTGCGGATGTCGGATGGGTCGCCGGAAATACCTAAAGACAAGCAGACAAAGTGGCTACAGTTTTATAAACATAAATTAATAAATAGAGATAAGTTAAAAGCGAAAAAAGGTTTATGAAGTGGAGTATTATACTGTACAGACAGATGCAATAATAAATATGTAAATCTGGCAATAATTAATTAAGGATGTTCGTACACACTAGCACTGTATGACTACAAGTATTTAGTAGCAACTATAGACAGAAAAAATGTTATCTTAAATCGACAAAATAATTATATTATTTTAATGCTTTAATTTTGTGTTATTTGTTTGTGTATATTCTGCATTACCTCATCCCGCAACTTAAAATGTTTTCAAACACAATTTTTTATGATTTCAATAAATATGCTTTAAGAAGCGTTTTTTATCGACCGGTTTTTTTCAATCCGGTAGCTTCGTGTCTTTGGCGGGTCTTTTGCTCTAAGTGCAAAAGTCCACAGCTGACAGGAATAACGCGTATATAAGCTACTACTGTATAACCAGTTCTGTTTAGTTAGTGCAGCAAAAAAAACAACAAAACAAAATGTGTTTAATTTGGCCGGATGTGGAATAAATTAATACAGATTACATTATGCGAAAAACCACGAAATCCAGGCCCAATCTAACGAATAGATTTCCGGATGCTCTTTCCTTCACGGTGCCAAATCGATTCCTCAATGCATTCCGATAACAAGGTTTCGTGGAAAAACCAAACACTATTTGTGCATCGATAATTAATAGTACGTGGGTGATTCCCCTTAATAGCCTCGTTGAGAGACACCTTTCTGGTACCCGACGCAGGAGGATCGAACATTTTCAAACGGCATTTTCCGCTCGGCTGCTCACAACTCATTCTCTCTGGTCTGTGTCTATTCGCGTGTACGGGCAAACGCAATAACGGCGGAATCTCACGTTCCGCTTTTCCACGTTTGCCCGTACGCACGAATAGACACAGACCAGAGAGAATGAGTTGTGAGCAGCCGAGCGGAAAACGCCGCTTGAAAATCTTCGATCCTCCTGAATCGGGCACTAAAAAGGTGTCTCGCAACGAGGCTAATGGCAGTACCACCCAAAGCACAACGGCATTTCCCGCGGTTTTTCATATGTGCAAGATAAACAGCAACGTACAAGGTTCACAGCGCGGTTTTAACAAAGACTAATCAACGTTAGATATTTGATTATCTCTACCACTTCAAGTAAAAGAGATTTACAGTTGGAGTTAACCGTGCCATGCTCTACGGTATTGGTGAACGAATGCATGCTTCACCGATGAACAACGGTTATGAGAAGTAGAGTAAATAAGAGTGGAACAAAAAGCTAACGACAATTACGGAAGCAAATAAAAAATACCCCAAAATTACTGGTACAACTATTATTTTTATTTTCACAATTATTATTATTGTTGCTGTTAATATTGTTGTTATATAGTTACTACTTTTACTATGACTGTTGTTGTTATACTTTAAATAAATTACAATTACTTTTCGTTCACTTTAGCGAAGCTTCGGTTTGGTTATGTTTTCTCACTTAAAAGATTTTGATGGTCTTCTCATGTTAACCACATATCTATTTTATTGACTCATCTTCTACATACAGTTCAATGTGTCGGTATCTCCTGTCGAGCTTACCGTCGGTCGGATCGGTCCGGAGCTTGGCGCAGAGCTGCGCGGTTCCGCCGTGGCGCTGCTCGATCGTCTCCTTCAGGTCCGGTCCGACCTTCTCCATCATACTCGACAGGTCCTTCTGACCCACACGAAAGCGGTCCCCCAACTCGATGACCACATGGTCGCTGCTTCTGGTCATTTTGTCTACCGTCTCCTCCCTCCCCGAATGTAAACCACCGACCAATTGCGTCCTCCGAACCTGATTTCAGTTCACACCGACTTGATCCCTGAACCGGATTGATCCCTGAACCGACTTGATCCCTGAACCGGATTGATCCCTGAACCGAGTTGATCCCTGAACCGGGTTGAGGTCTTCTATAGACTCACAGAAAACCGTTTATGATGAGCAATCGCCTCGGTGAAAGTGTGATTTGAAGAGACGGGTACACAATCACCGCGTTGACAGTTGTTCCTCCATGGGCGCATGTGCCATCCTGTGCTAGTTGAGAGGTTAAAACGTTCAGATTGGGTATTTTATCAGGAGTTTATACCCGGCACATGTCAAAACTCAATTTGAACTATCCCTACTGTATATGCCAGACAAAGACGATAGATATTTTTCGATCACTATTTAAACTAATCTCCGGTATTTTATGAATACGGTGTATAGTGAAGTGGTATGGACGATTAATTTTTATCGCTCGAGGGGTCATAACGTGCACGGAGGACAGACGTTTTGGTTGCGGTATCTATTCGTATGAGGTCTGTCTAGCTATGATGGTGCTGATGTAGAGCGTGAGGAGAAGTCTGTGATTCGGCTCACCCTCCACTTGGTCGATAAATCGGCTCACTCATGGGTTTCTCTTTGATGGCAGGTGCTTGATTGTTTGATTTCCAGAAGTGCTAAAATATACCAGGATGTAGTACAGAAAATCAAACAATCAAGCAGCTGCCATAAAAAAAATCCATGAGTAAGCTGATTGATCGACCGGTTTGGATGTCGCGCCGATATACAGATTTTACCCTATACTAGTACCGATAAGTCCTCATGTTTCGTACATTATTGTAATAGTACGACACAAGTAGTCACCGATAGAAGGGATCTATGATACATCGCAGCGCTATCGCGTCTGTAGTTGATCCTTTGTTCTGTAGACTGGTAACTCTGTGTATGACTCATATGATTCATATTTATATGCGATATAAAAAAGGAAAAACAAACAACAAACATGTCATTCAGGGGGCGTGACGTACAAACCGACTGCTCCCATTTGCTGACGGGTACCTGGCGGTACCCATGCACCAATGGTGTATCTCATACAGAAGTTCTGTAGTGTAGAGAATATTGACGTTTAATTGTTACTCATTTTTATTGTACAATGCATGGGGTTCTCTGTGGTCGCCGTCGTGTGCACCTTGTTGTTGGGTAAAATTATCGGCAAATGTTTTTTGGCGCGTCGCTTTAGTGGAATTAGAAAAACAAACTGGTATGAGCTCATACTACGTACACCCCACTGCCTGTAGTACTCACATAAAAAATCACCGTTTGCCGGAGGCATTATTAATGAACCTTTGGACACTGTAGTGTGCATAGCATAGGCATATTTTGCTTCGGAGAAATGACAGTAGTACCACTGTCTCATACTGCATGTGACGGTAGAGTGTTCGCCCCATGAACTCAGGCCGCAGTACTACAACATAGTACTGTAGTATGGGAGAGAGGTCCTGTAATGGGTCACTCTGGAATCAGAATTTCCAGACAGCTCTGGAATCAGAACTTCCAGACAGCTCTGGAATCAGAATTTCCAGACAGGTTTTGGCTCTCACCAAGATCCTAAACGACAGAGAATAATCAATGATCCCAGTGGAACGCATATCAGATATGAAGAAAAGTTGTGGGAACGTGTTTAAAAAAAGGATTGGACGGTTGGAAAAATTTCGCTGTAGAGTTCGCTGACTATGCAGTGGCTCATTCGTTTTCGATTAATTTGCGACAGAGCGCCCCCTACCATCCGGTGGCCCATTCCAGGTCCCCCCTCGTACTAGTCAAGGATGGGTTCGCCGCTCAAACGTTTCAAATCGTCGTGGCGTTTTACGTTTATATTCTATTTTAGAAATTTGTTTATTTTAATATATTTTTTGTCAAAGATACGACTGCGTAGTCCCCTGCATGAACTAACATCGTAGCAGTGAATTAAGTACGGGTTTGGCACGCAGATTCTTCCAACCTTTGCAATGTGTGTAGATTGTACGTGGTCTTAGTTTCGAAAACATTTTATCAAAGCTACGCCTGATGAGTCATTTTTGCAATGGAAAGGTTCGAATGAAAACAAAGGATCGCTTCATCTGTCTTCGCATTGGTCAGCACGTGAATCGTCGTTCCACCCAAACGACCTACCATTGGCATGTATATAAAAAGGAACCACCATGGAAAGCAACTTCAAAAGCCAATATAATTCGTGTCCGAAAAGGGAGCAAAACTTAAACGAAAGCTATAAAGAAAGGCAAAAACTATACCAGTGATGGTATGCCCTACATATATAAACGGAAGAGCACTGCAGGTCTCGTTAAAAAAACCAGTAAAACTTGAACGGGAAGAGGTGATAACCGTTGCGTGGTTCTCGCGCTGGCATAGGCGTGGTCCTCTCATCTCCCATGAGATATCTGATTCAAAACTATAAACTGAGACTTCAAAAAAAACTTAAGCTGAAGCACTTTTAACCAAACTCTTTCTGCTAGCATCAATCATTGACCGGTTCTAGACTTGCACGGGCTCGCGGGACTGTCATCGTCGTCCTTGTGGGTCCCTCCATCGTCCTTGTGGGTCCCTCCATCGTCCTTGTGGGTCCCTCCGTCGTCTTTGTGGGTTCCTTCACCGTCCTTGTGGGTCCCTCTGTCGTCCTTGTGGGTCCCTCTGTCGTCCTTGCGGGTTCCTCCGTCGCCTTTTTGGGTCCCTCCGTCGTCTTTACTAGTACTGGGGACGGTTGCTTTATCATCGTCTTCTAGTTCAAACAGCTGAATAAAAAAAATCCAAAAAATCCTTAGGAAAAGCTTTTCGAGGCTCGAAATTACTGAATAGTCAAAACGTCTCTTCATAAAAATTCAGATTTCAATCACTCAATGTTAATTAACTAATAAATTAATTAAAGATCCTGACCTCTTGTTCCAGTTGCGCTTTCTTTTCCCGAAGCGCCTGATTGCTCGCTTTCCGTTCGATAATCTCCCGTTGTAATTGCTCAATGACCGCTGCGGGATCTTCTTCCTT
>LRSR01004774.1:0-27387 GCA_001579985.1 Hypsibius dujardini | reverse complement strand
AGTGTTTCTATTCTGATTCATCTCAATCCTGAGTCTTGCCCACCCATGTTCAAATAGTAAACTTTGTCTAAATGACGCCTTACGTGCTAATCACTCTCACTGTCTGCCTGACTTTTAGTTTTCTGCGTTTTGTCAGTCAAGTAGCAGATGGCAACTTCCGGTCTGTCGTCTGCCTGCATGATAGCTGTTTGCAAATGTTTCTTTTAGTCCTATCTGTCTGTCTGTCTGTCTGTCTGTCTGTCTGTCTGTCTGTCTGTCTGTCTGTCTATGAATCTGTCTGCCAATCCTATCTCACCTTCTAAAATCAACACAAAGTAGTCCGCCGGCTTGCCCGCCGTATACAGGCATGGCATCTCGGACTCATCCGACTTCATCTTCATAAACCGCGCCGACTCGGCGTGCCGCAACAGCCTACGCATAATGGTCGGCGCAATCAGGCTCTCATTGAACGGCTCGAGGGAGGTGCTGAGGAACTGGAAAGTGGCCAACTGAAGCTGCGGCGTAATCAGCGACTGATACTGCGGCGCGGACGCCCCCGTGAAGACCGGCGCGTCCTGTTGGGCCATGGCAAAATCACGGCGACGCAATCGTTTGCGATTGTCTGCCGTCGTGTCCATCTCGTCTTCGATTTCCGATTGAATCACTTCCTCGATGACGTCCTCCAGCGTGACCACGCCCACCGTCTCGTAGAATGGGTCGCCGTCGCTTTCGGTGATCACGCGCTGCACGAAGGCCATGTGGGAACGGCCTTTTTTGAATTCGTCTAGATGGAGGCAGGGAGCAAAAAAATGAGAAGGAATGAATGCAACAGCACACAGAGGCGTGATGGAGAATTAAGTCTGTCGGCTGGAACGAACGTGTCCTGGAAGTATCAATAAAACTTCCAAGTCGTTCAGGGTCGTGACTAAACGTCCTTGCCTGTCCCCAAACGTTTGCCTAAACACTTCCCTTCCCATTCCGCCCTCAGTATTCTACGTTTTGTGCTTATCTACCTGACCGTCTATCTCTTTGTCTATCCGACTGTCTGTCTGTCTGTCTGTCTGTCTGTCTGTCTGTCTGTCTGTCCTTCTGTCTGCTTGATCATTATGCTTGCCTGCATGCTTGCCTCCTTAACCATTAGTATGTCTGTCTTTCTTCCATGACTAGTTGTCGACAGGCTGATTGCCTAAATGGCAGATTGCCTTCCCATTAGTCTATTTGCCGGTTCTGCCAGTGTGTCTGTAGATTTCCTTTTTGATAACGTTTTTGTTAGCCGAATTTCGATAGGGAAATTTCTTTCAGATAGGGATATGAAAACTAAGCTCAGCGAAACGAGACGAGCCCACAGGCAGGGAAGTGACATAACTGAAAGGACCCCAGAGAATGCAGCGAACCGGATCGACGGATCCAGCGAATGGGCAGACTCGTGAGTCAATACACCCGAAAAAGTCAGACAGTCAGACAAACCGGTGGGGGGGGGGGGGGGGGAATGGATAATCGATACCCGCGAATCCATACCTAGCATGACGTCAAGGGTGGTGTCGTCAAAGACGGTCCGCACATGATGATTGTAGAATTTGCACAGCGTCTTGACGGGTGTGTTGTCGTCCGGATCGACCAGCGCCAAATCCTTGATGTTGAGCAGCGCGACGACGTTGGTCCTGCTGCCGTCATAGACGGGCACTCGGGTGTAGCCTGTGTATAGACAAGAACAAATTCAAACACATCTGTCGCGAAATCCGTTAACTCTCTGCCTAAGCGTTTCCGTCTGGGACATTTGTTCTTGTTGGAATATAGCTTTACTAGGACGGCCGCGCACTAATGACCGACTGACAAGACACTTTACGACACAGCGTATACGGTACTCAAGTAGGCAGGGAAACGGTATACCAGGCAGACAGACGATCACACATCTAAATGAACAGACACAGACAGACATACCAGTTGGCACACATACGGGAAGACAGGACAAGCAGATAGACAGAAAATACACAGACAGACAAACAGATAGACATGCAGACAGACATATAGACTAACGGACAGACAGATAGACAGACAAACAGATAGACATACAGACAGACATATAGACTAACGGACAGACAGACAGATAGACAGACAGACAAACAGATAGACATACAGACAGACATATAGACTAACGGATAGACAGATAGACAAACAGACAGAACGACATACAAACAGAAAGGCAAGAACGATAGACATAGAACGAACCAGACGTAAAGCAATTGTGTGACGTCTTTACCTTGCCGCATAATCTCGGAAACGGTATCAAAGTCCAATACGGCGTCGTAAGTCATCATAAAGACATCGTTTAGCGGCGTCATGATCTGCTTGACGGTTTTTTTCTTCAATTCCAACGCGCCGGAAATGATATTTACTTCCTCCTGCGAGAGAGAGAGAGAGAGAGAGAGAGCTGCACTTACACTTATTCACTGAATGCAATCACACCGCGCTCCTTTCACAAAAAGGCTTCGTTTCACACAGGAAAATAGAATAAAACGTTTGCGTATGACAGAATGGAAAACGCAAACCTGCTCCAAGTCGTTGTATCCGTGGGTGACTTTGATCAGCTCCATCAGGCGCTCTCGGTTGTAGACGTGCCCGATTTCTGCACCCAGCGCACAGTCCAGCAGCCGGCTGATGGGGTACGAGAGCGGGAAGGTCATAACCATGAAGAACTTTGTCAGCCAGATGGTGTTGGCTCCCACGGCCATGCCGTGGCGCGAGCAGAGGGCCTGGGGAATGATTTCGCCGAATATCACAATCCCCATGGTCGCGCCTGTGGAGAAGGGGAAGAAATTTTAAACAAGCCTGGTCCAGGAAAAAAAAATTTGGATATACATACACTTCCCACAGACAAGGCAGACAGGAAACAAATCAAGCCGTCAAAAAGACAGACAAACGAACAGACAGACAAATAGACAGGCAGATAGACAAACAGAGAGACAGGCAGACAGGCAGATAGACAGGCAGATATACAGACAGACGGGCAGGCAGGCAGACAGACAGACAGACAGGCAGATATACAGACAAGCAGACAGGCAGGCAGACAGACAGGCAGACAGATAGGAAGATCATTTTTCGTCATGTTTATGTTCCTTACCAATGACGGCGATCAGGCCGCTCGTCAAGTCATCCATGAGGATAGTCAACGTCGTGTTGACAAGCACGTTCCCCAGCAGCAGGGTGCACAGCAGAAAATTGCCCTTCCTCCGGAGCGGCATGATAGACTTGGCGTAGCGCTGTTCCTTGGCCGAACCGCAGTTTAACACAATCTTCAGCTCCGTGGGGTCCAGTGTCATTAGACCGAGGTTGAGGCCGGAAAACAGCCCGGAAAGGCACAGCAGAATAATAATACACAGGACCTGCAGCCACAACGGCAGCAAGTGGGGATTGTCGGGGGCTTTGACGGTGCGAATCTGCAGCCACGGCTCGATGCCCTGGTGGATCCACTGCAGCTGGACGCGTCCGGTTGGTCCGTTCTCCAAAAGGCGGCTTACACAGAGGTAGTACGTATCTGAAAGAAGAAAAATGGCATGAAAAATCTGTTCGACGACCAAATCTCCGCAATGTTTTTCCCTTAATACATCAATCAATCAATCAATCAATCAATCAATCGATCAATCAATCAATCAATCAATCGATCAATCGATCGATCAATCACACTTTAAATCGATTTATGTTTCGAAAATTCATATTTCTATTCACATAAATTACATTTATAAAACATATTTATTCATTTATAATAATAAATATTTTATTACATATTTTATTTATATTAATAATATGTCTATTGTTATTTGCTATTTTTTTAATTTTGTACTGTATACAGCAGTCTGTGTTCAGCGCGGAGATGTTCGGTGAACGACAGACAAGACAAATCCGTTCAACTTTTTTCGATTGCCGCTGAAGGCGATCGGAAGTCTCGATCAGCATTATGAGAAATGATCGATTTCCTTGCGAGTACAACTACATGTGTGCTGATGCGGCACATTATTAGCCGGCCCGCAAAGAAAGAAAGCGGCAGAAGAGAGGGGAGATGCTACTTGTAACTTTGTAAGCCTGTTATGACTGCGAATAATGGGACCGTTTAAAGAGGTTCCCGTTTAAAGAGGTTCCCCGTTTAGAGAGGTTCCCTGTTCAGTGAGGTTCCCTGTTCAGTGAAGCTCCCCATTTAGAGAGGTTCTCTGTTCAGTGAGGTTCTCTGTTCAGTGAGGTTCCCCGTTTAGAGAGGCTCCCCGTTTAGAGAGGTTCCCTGTTCAGTGAGGTTCCCCATTTAGAGAGGTTCCCCGTTTAGTGGAGCTCCTCGCCTCTTTGGCGCCGAATGCACTTGCGATAACATGCGAGATTCCGTTTTACAACTGAGTTGACCTGACAGACTAATCAGTCACTATTAACCAGGATAGGAGATCCCGGCCCATCCTATTGTGTAAATATAAATACTGGAATTAGAACAGAGATTCCCAGAGTGCAAGGTCCGCTGAAGCACAACACTTCATCACGCGGTCGCAGTGAGATAACAAATTAATTAATTAAAATTAATTACCCAAATGCAGACAGCACAACGTACTCGTTCATCGATAGATTGATTGATTGGCATGAGTGCAATTAATTAACTACCTGAGTTTTAAATTGTCTGCCAGCATTGAAATTGTAAATTTATAACTTTATATTTATTATTATTGCGGGAGCGGGATTATAATTTATTTTTAACCATAACTAAGTTTTCCAAAAATTCTACCAATTTTACCAATGCTAAATAGGCTTTTATTTAAAATTTAATTGTTTCTAATTTAATTTTACATCAGACGCCTGGTGACGTAATGATTTTTAATTTAATTTAAAATAATGAACTGCAACAACACTTTAAATCAACGAAGATTTAAATTAGATTATTTTGAGTCAATCAGTCAATCAATCATTGCAAATGCATTGCTGGTTGAGTTGAACCAATCAGTCAATCAATCATTGCAAATACATTGCTGGTTGTGTTGAATCAATCAGTCAATCAATCATTGCAAAAACATTGCTGGTTGAGTTGAGTCAATCAGCCAATCAATTATTGCAAATACATTGCTGCTTTAGTTCAGTCAATCAATCAATCAATTATTGCAAATACATTGCTGGTTGAGTTGAGTCAATCAGTCAATCAATCATTGCAAATACATTGCTGGTTGTGTGGAGCTGACAAAAACTTTGGATTACTTACACTTGCACTACTTTATTTACGAAGATGCGTAAAAATTAAAAATAAATCAAATAAACATTCAAAGTAGGAAAATAAATTTTTTTTTGGACCACTAACCGTTTGCACTTCCGGTGGACTCTAAACTGGCCACGAACAGCACCGACGTCGCACTCGGGCTGACCGACCCGTTCACCGGGTTGAATTTGCCGGAAATGTCCTCGACACATTCGGCATTGCGTTCGGCAGGCTTCCTAGTGAAGGCCAGCTGCATGTCTGGCGCGAGGTTGCTGCCGAAGAAGCGGAACGTGACCGCGTGATCCGAGACGACGCTGAGGACGCCCGTCTCCGCGGTCACTTCCGTCATGTCCTTGTCAAGACGCATTCCGGTGATGCTCGGTTGACGCGGGATTCCGCCGGCGCCATCGATTTGCCGTTGGCTTCTCGTCCGGATCCACAGCCGGGAGTCACCGGCCTCCGCGAAGCTGGAAAAAATTCCCACCGCGAGGACCAATTGCAGTCCGACGGCGCAGGATTGGAGAATCGCCATACAAACAGCCCGCTAGAGATGCGAACACACACCGGAATAGTTGAAGATGTGAAAAAGGGGCGAAAATCGGGGTGGGAATCAAAACAAGGATTTCACAATGAGAATCATCGGTTGATTGTTGTATCACAGAAAACAATAGATTGTGTTGAAGGAATTTGGTTGATTGGTTGATTAGCTGATTTGTCAGTCACCGGAACTTTTACGCCTCCTCGCCTTGAGCAGAGCAGTACGTCGCAGATGATTCCGTTGGTGATAAATGTCTCTGTTCACTGGACTAATGATGAAATTCGCAGGTGAAAAAAAAACAAGATAAACTGAGGGAAGAAAAACCGGTGGGAATAAATGGCGCTTCGTCCTACGGCTGATTGACACAACCACCTTGATTGACTAGTTTTGCCGACTTGGATCTTTTGCGTTTCCAGTCCGATTCGCCAATATCCCTTGAGAAAAGATTAATAAAATGATCTCCAAAATGTGAGGGATTGCTGGTTGAAGCAGGGGGAAGCGGAACAGACCAGGCGAAGATAACAGCGAATGTTCTAGAGCTTCAATCAATTCAATCAATCAATTCAAGGGAAAATCTATTGATTGATGTGCGCAGGGTGTTGATTGGCTGATTGATTGATTGGTGTTGATTGGCTGATTTGGCGCAATCGCTTTCCGCCAGATCGTGATTGATCGTGCGTTATTCCAGCCAATTAGGCGATTGATCGGATAAATCTCTAGATCGTAAATATTTTTTACGTATAGAATGGGGAGATAACAAATTTGTGGGCGAAAATAGAGAGAAAAGAATAGTTCCAGCTGGCGTCTGTAGAGATTGCATCACTGCGCACTGGATGATGGTATGAGATTTGAGAAAATACAAAGAAAAGATTATATTGTAAATTGTTGATTGGAACTGGAAAGAAAGTAGCGAGAAAAAGAAGACAAGAAACAGGGCACAAGACTTTAAAAGTGGAAAAGAAAGAACAAGTTGAATTTTTCAAACAGTTCCTCCCATCGGTGTGACGTCAGCGAATGTTAGTCCCGCCTCTTGCAGCGGCTGATTCGCTACAAGCCAGTTGAAGAGGCGGAGCCAGAGCCCGCCCCGTTTTGTGTTGTTTCTGGCAGAGCGGTTGCAGTAGAAATAAACTAGGCGGGGTTGCGCTGTGAGCGGGTGCTTGATTGATTGAACGCTCACTATTTTCCTTTAATTTCATTGTGAACTATTTCGATTTTCAAAAACACATTCAAAACATGTATTTTTATATTTTCTCATGCCAAATTCAATTTGGAGTCGATCGGCATTAGCTTAATATTTTTCAGGTGTTAGGGGGCGGAGTTGTGTGTATTTCTCAAAAAGAACACGAAATTCGAGCATAGCTTTCCAGAGCTGGCTTAAAGCTCCGCCCCCTTATACCGGAAAAATATTTGGCTGATGCGGATCGACTCCAAATTGAATTTGGTGCGGGCAAGTGTTAAGACACATGTTTTAAATTCGTGTTTAAAAATCGAAATATTTTACAGTGAAAATCAAGGAAAATATTTATCTTTCAATCAATCTAGCACCCGCTCACAGCGCAAACTCGCTGGGGAAGTCTTTTTCTTTCTTATTCTTTTCTGAAACCGGTAATGTGAATTCCATGCAGAGACCCCAATGATAAATCATGATTAATAGATAGCTATCTGCGAAAACAAATTCAAGTCGATCGGGAGGGGAAATCTCCATTACTGCCCGAGTGAATTCTTCCTGTCGCTTGCTGCATATTCCGATTCCAGAATAATTTCGCTGCCTTTGGAGCGGCTGGAAACAGAAATGGCAAAATATACTACACACGTAAAAAAAAACCTCAGCCCGACCGAATTAAAGCCAACTTTTAGTAGCGCCCAGCAAAATGTGGTGGTCGGAGTTTGAGCCAATTTCGGCCAATGCGTGCAGCTGATTCTCACATCGCTTGATTCATTGATTTAACACAAGTATTACCCGAAATCATAATTTAAAAAGTACGCGGACTTTCGTGGGCATCAAAGGTCGCCTCATCATACGTTCTCCGCAAAAAATCAGTGAATCAATCGAAGTCAACTAATCAATCGACCGTGCAAAGATTGCGCGGTCAGTTGTGGCCATAACCAACTGCGCGCATTGGCTAAAATGGCTCAAACTCCGACCAACGCATTTTGCTGGGAGCCGGTTAGAAGTTGGCTTTAATTCGGTAAGCCTGAGGTTTTTGCCACGTGTGCAGCTTTAGCCACGCCCCCGGGCTGTTTGCCCACCATTCCGTCTGAATTGGCCTAAATATTTTATTCAAAGTAATTACCGTCAAAAATCTATCGTTTCTGTTTAAAATGCCCGAAATGTTTCTACCGTAACCGAAGAAATACAATTTTGAAGCACTGATCTTTGCTTCATGGATTGTCTCAGCGATAAATTGACAGAGCGGAGAAATTCGGAGAGGCTTCCCTCCGCCGGTGGCTAACGTACCGTATTCCCCCGATCTCAAGGGACACTTTTTTGCCCTACCAGTTAATTTGATCCACCCCGGATCTTATCTGTTCATCACCGTTTGCTATTGTTTACCTACAATCAATCAATCAACTGATCCAATGTGTGCGTCAAGAAATCCGGCTTAATCAATCGATCAATCACTGCCAAGTTGCGCTTAAATTTCAACCAATCACGACACAGTGAATTCGATTGAACAGTTAACCGATGACTGGAGGGGGTGGGGCTTAACTGTCCCTTGAGATCGGGGGAATACGGTAAGAGTCTGTTTTTTCAGTTGATTGATCTCTTGATTGAAAATATGTGAAGATTACTAAGCACGCGGGCTGTTGGTAAGTTGCTTGATTGAAGACTGGAGCGCACTTCAGTGGGTAGGTGGTTTTTTACGCACCCCTGGGCCTAATATACGGAAAACGCAGTTTGCGTTAGACAGGGACAGAGTACGAGCTGTGGAACGTTTAATCGGCCACGCGGCGCTTGTGCTGTGTGTACGGTGCACACAGCCGTGCACACGTTCCACTCCACTACGACTGTCCCTGTCTAACGCGAACATACAGTATTGTCCAAACTTTCGAAATTTTATGGTACAAAAAATGGGCTTTTTGGTTTTTCACTCCGGCACTCGATCGGGAAATTGAATGTTTTTGTGATGAGGAAACATTCAGGACTTTTTTAGTGTGAGAAATCTTTGGCGTTGGACAGGCCGGGTAGGAAAAGTGGCAATAAAAAATTTAAGATTAACGATAAAATACGGTAAAATACAAATAAATGAAAACATTAAGGGAAAATATGCTCGAACTCCACTGAGCACCTTAAACATAAAAATGGGTTCCGTACAGGAGCAAATGAGAAAACAGATGAAAGAACCGAAGAGCTGTTAAGAGAAAATCACGGAAATTTATGCTAAAACATCAAGAGTAAATAATACAATACAAAAAAAGTACAAATCAAGAATTTTGGAGCGGGTACTTGGCCGCGAGTCGGCGGACTGACGCCGTCCGTGGATGCGCACGACGTGGCACATCTTTGATAGCCGAACTGGGATAATCCGTCATGATGATGGTTTTTTCGTTGGTGTTGTAGGCAACGGAATACAGATCCGTACGTAAAAGAGGAGTGGGACGAAAACCTAACGGAGCGGAGCGCGTCTTCGGACGAACAGTTCTGAAGACGCCGCCTAGACAAGAAAAAACGGCAACACCCGACGCAACTAACAACCACAAAACAAACATTCTCGTCAATTAAAAAAATTCCACCCACGCAGATGTCTCAAACGTGTCAATTCTTGTATTCCTATGATCCTGAAGGTTGGTATATGAATTAACTCTAATTTGACGTCGGTATTAATTATTGAGAATTTATTGTGGGTGAAGCTATTAACTGACGGAGTGCCGCGGCGGGAGAGAAGGAGAACGAAACGAAGACAATTACGACGCTCACTTTATGTTGTGAGCCGAGAGCCGAGAGCTAGAAGCTCTAGGAACGATCGAAGAATACACAGACACACCCAATCATCCAATCATAACATATACAAATACGTTGTGGGGGCGGGGTCTGCAGGGCACTGCCCTAACAAATTATTAATCGGTACTCATTTTGCTTGTTAATCTGAGAGCTTAAGACTCTCAACAACACATACTGCAAATATGCCGGCCAAAGACTTTCCCGTTTTAGCTCTGAAACAAGGGATCGTATTTTCCGGACGAAAGGCACACGCAAGGCTTTGGTTACCATATTACTTTTGCATCGAAGCAGACCAAACGAAGTCCCACGGATTGCGTACTTTGGGTGTGGGAAGTATTTCAACAAATCTAAAAAAGCCATAGAAGAAAGAAACAGGCAACGACAGGACCGCCAAAAAAGAAACAGGCAACGACAGGACCGCCAAAAAAGAAACAGGCAACGACAGGACCGCCAAAAAAGATTGATCACTCAGCCGTTGCCCGATCCCCATCGTGGACGGAGTTTCTCGCAAAAAGCGTGCCTTTCTACAACATAGTCAGAAGAAGACTCACTCACTGAAGACTATTGAAAGCTGTTATAACTGTAGGCAATTCTTTATTTCCACAACTGTACCATTGCAACAAATACCTCTGTGTATATACCAGCACATTCGCACATTGCTGTAACACAAAACAACCATCCTGATGCAATTTATAATATACTAGTCAGATTTGTTCTTACGGCAACATTATTTTCAGCCAATTCCCCAGTCTCTGATCAGTCTTGTCGTCGGTATGACGGCTTACGAAAATCTATTATTAAAATACGCGCGAGACATGTTGGATGGGAAGTTTAATGGAAGACAGGAAGAAAAAGGGACGATTCAATAGCCGTGAAGAAGAGAAACTAAAAGTTGTATCCCTACACGAGAGAAAACTTGGCCTTAAAATGGGACGGGGAGCGGAGCTCCTCAAAGAACAGAACGGAACGTGCGTTCCCAGGGTTAGAGCCGGAAACAGTGACTAAACACATGATTACATCGGTGATCTCATATTAGCATAAAAGATGAGAGCGGATAAGGTCAAACGGAACGTGCGAAATGAAACCGTGTCCGCAAGTCTAATAGCTTGTCTTATTATTTCATTTATCGACCGGACCTAGTAACGCATTTGTTGGTGGTAGAACAGGCAAACGACCAGTCTTGTGAGTCCCACTCGCAGTAAAATGGTTTAACAATTGAAACCCAAACCGCGGTTAGTATTCATTTGATCCCAGTAGCACTTTCGTACAAATTCGTATTGAAGATGGAACTGTACGTGGCTAAACAGCGCATCAAAAACGTCTCAAAATTGGGTTGTCGCACTGAACCATTCGCAGAGGTAAAACAGTCAAGCGAGACGCGTCGGTGTCCTTGTCACTTAATTATTTCAACTCAGCTCGCTGATTATTTCAGCTCAGCTGTCGCGATTTTGTTATCCCCGAGCCCACACGTGGTGACCAAATTTGAAGTTGTTGCAGTTACAGAGAAAGCAGTCAATTTGACATTTCATCGCAATTCTCTATCCATGTGTTGATATTCTGCGTCGAATTTGTATCGCGCTGAATGGAAAGTTGATGAGATAATCAAGGCTCAATCGAGGCATTTTATATTCTATTTATTTTATTCTATTCTATTTATTTTATTTGTTTTATTTGTTTTATTTATTTTAAAGCGCGTGCACAGTTTCCTAGCACGTAATTATCTCCGAAGGATTAAAACAGAATTAATAGGAAAGTCTGAACTAAAATCACAGTCGCGCGTTACTCGACACATAAAAAAAATAAAAAATTCCCAAACACACCAGAAAATGTTAGATTAAAAATTAGCACAGTATTTAATTATAGACGCAGTATTTAGTCCGGAGTTGAGTAAATATAGTTTGCTCACAGGTCGCCTGAGTACAGCTGAAAAAAAAAACGCAAAGATATTAGGAAGGTCGGGAAAAGGGCGAAGAATAAACTTGAACTCACATCATTGAAGACATTGTTGTTTCCGTCTGTGTCGTCGGTGTCGTCGGTGGTCGCGCCGTCCAACGTTCCGAAGTTCTTGTAGCCCGACGTGACCCAACTGGCTCCGGCATTGGCCTCACCGAACTTCCTCCGGCGACGGACCACGAACATCAGCACACCCGCCATAACTGCCATGGCGGCTATACAGCCAACCACGATGCCGGCGATCGGTCCGGCACCTATTCTGCCCTTGGGCGCTAACGGGTGGTCCTTAATGGTGTCCAGGGTGGAGTGGGCGGGAGGGATGGTTGAGTCCGAATGTGAGGGCACCGTCGGATTGGAAGTTGGTGCAGTCTGGATCGGTGCCGTGGGCCGAGTGGTCGGTATCGTGGGCTGAGTGGTCGGTATCGGGGGCTGAGTGGTCGGTACCGTGGGCTGAGTGGTCGGTACCGTGGGCTGAGTAACAGGCACAGTCGGTATAGGCACCGTGGGCTGAGTGATGGGCACGGTCTGTATGGGTACCGTGGGCTTGGTGACGGGATCAGTTTGCATAGGCACCGTGGGCTGAATGATGGATCCATTGTAGAGTCGGCAGTTCTCATTGAAAGACACATCATCGATTGCCTGGAAAGCGAATTTGTCACACATTCAGACATTAGCATGAATGCCCGAATTCATGTATGCTTATCTATTTGTCTGTCGATCTGCCTGCCTCCCTCCCTGCCTATCTATCTATCTATTTATCTATCTATCTATCTATCTATCTGTCTGTCTGTCTGTCTGTCTGTCTGTCTGTCTGAATTCCGCTAGAAAGCTTACAATATCACTGCTGATGCCTCCAATAATGCCTCTAAACACCACTTGAAACGGCACCGTTCCACTCAGCGGGATAGACTTGCGGTGCCAGGTGTCGCCGTAATCGCCGTTCATGTTGTTCAACTCCTCCAAAGGCGGATCCGAGTTCGTCCAGGCGCCGACCACTAATGTACCCATAGTCGAACCGAACATGTGGACATAGTAGCGCAGTCGGCAGTTGTCCTCGGGCCTGTGTGGCGCTAACACCGGACTGAGCAAGTCACCAAATTCATTGACGACCGGTGATGACTTGAGATAGGCGAAGCCTCCATTGGCCAGGCCGGTGGTGTGATCACGGAGTGGTCCAGAATTCGCTAAAATGAGAGTAGAGAGCATAAGGAAAAGATAAACATAGATTCATAAATATGGACAGACAGGCACACATACAGACACACGAACAGACAGACAAACAGACAGGCAGATAGATGGATAGATGGACAGACAAACAGACCGACAGACAGACAAACAGACAGACAAACAGACAGACAAAACAGACAGACAGACAGACAGACAGGCAGGCAGGCAGACAAACAGACAGGCAGGCAGACAGACAGCTAGACAGACAAACAGACAGACTTACGAGTGGTAGTTCTTCCCTTCGTATGCCGCCAGTTCACCTGATTCCCATTCCCATGCGACCAATCACATAAACCTGATTCAAAGTCACACCGCATTGGCGCGGTTATATCACACAATGTTTCGTCCTCCCTTTTCCCGCAGTCGTCTGTGAAGTCACACTTCATGTCATTCTCCACGCAAATCTTCGTCTCCGCGCACTTGAAGTCGCCCGCCGGACACTGCTCCGGATCGGGCGTCGGAGCGTGGAAGTCACAGCCAGTCATTTTAATATTGTCCAAGGAGATGTGCCCCGAATGCGTCATGCCCTTCCGGGCGCGGAAGATGAGCCGGAATTCGCCGCTGCGACGACCGACGTCCACGAAATACTGATGCCATTTATTGGTGGACAGGGCCGCGGGATGGACGCCGTCGAGAATGGCCGTGGTGGTGAGGGTGTCCTCCAACTGCAGGTACACGATGAGGGCGCCAGAATCGGTGAGGTTATTCGAACTGATTTGGTACCAGAAGGAGACCTGAAATATTTCAAAAAAAAATATTTTAAAAAGCGGCTTTCAATTTTAAATACAATTTTAACTTGGGATGTATTTAGAATTGCTGTTGAAATTACGAATCTGTATTTATAATTATGTTTTTTCGCTTTTCGGTGAACGAAAGATTGGCCATTATTTTAAGTAAATGGAGGCACGTTATTCAAACGAAATTACCTGGCAGGTGGCAGCCGTCTCATGGAGCCACGGACTGTCGAGGAAGGTGGAAGAGCGGAGCTCGCCACGGATGAAATCGGCGCGCAGGAATTTGGAGCCGTCTTCGTTCCCGTCGGAATCTGCGCCGCGAGTCATCGGCGAGGACTGCATCCAAGTGAAGGCGTCGTTGCTGAAGATCTTGTAGTCGCACAGGTCGTCCGTGTCGAATTTACAGGCGCCGCAGTTATGTTCGTCGCGACCGTCAGCGCAATCCTTTTTCTGATCGCAGACAAGGGTCTGGTCGATTTGGAGTCCGTTGGGGCAGTGGAAAGGTGGCTGGTCGATGTCTTCGCAAAGCTTATTTTCGGCGTGGAAGTCGTCCAAAGCTAAAGACAGATTTTCGTTCAAATTTCAGAGCAATCTCTGGGTCTGTCTGCCTGTCTGATCGCCTGTCTGTCTGTCTGTCTGTCTGTCTGTCTGTCTGTCTGTCTGACTGTCTGTCTGTCTATCTGTGTGTCTGTCTGTCTATGTGTCTAGGTGTGTGTCTGTGTGTGTGTCTGTCTGTATGTCTCCTTCCTTGAGTCTCTCAATTGCCGTACCAATGTCGCTCTTGCCCTTGGCTCCCTGAACTTTGCCGCGGAAACTCAATCGGAATCCATTTACAGGAGCCTCGTCGATAGAAAGACGCGCCTGGGTCCAGATGTTGCGCTGAGGGCCGTTGATGCCCCACAGCTGGTCCTCTGCACCGAACGCACGGACCATGAAGAGATTTAGCGACGCTTTGGACTTGGAGTCGATGTACATGTGGTACCAGAAGGAGAAACACCACTGGTTGACGGCTGACGTCACACGCTGCGACGTCAGATGGGCCGTATCGGGCTCGTCCTGCACATCGTTCGGGTAGTCGTTGTCGATGTAAACGTAGTGACCTGTGTGTAGCGTCAAAGATTATAATGGAAATGATTTTAAATTAAGTAAAGTAATTTGAACCATTTAAACTAATTTAAAATTAAAACGTATAAATTAAATTATTAAAATAAACTAATTTTAGAATTAATTTTAGAAAAATAAAATAGACGAGCAAATTGAAATGTAAATAATTCCCAATAAATCAAATTAATGGAATCAACTTGAATGTGAAATTTAAAAAATATGTAAAATAAGGAGAAGGGAAGGGGGAGGGGTTGGATCATACCGTTAGCGGTGTTGGTGGTGTGGTCGACGGAGGGGCCAGCGCTGTCCGAGAGGCTGGTGTCGCCTTTGACGATGATCCAGTTGAAGTCGTCCATCGACTCCTCGTTGTCCCATCCGCACATGCCGTTCTCAAAGTCGCACGTCAACGGAGTCGGGCATCGTCCGTCAATCACCCGGATGTCATCCAACTGCCAAAGTGGAAGATGAGAATTCACAATCGAATGAGATCACTTGTACGAGTAGAAAATATACAAGGCCATACACTTTACAGTAAGCGACAGAATTCAATCTAACAGAGGGTCCGGAAATGGGCAAAAGGGGCGAAGCAATCGGTAATGCTTAGTTGATTGGTTGATTGTTCAATCAACTCCGCTCCGATTGCTCCAGAGCTCCGTTAATTGATTGGTTGATTGTTCAATTAACTCTGCTCCGATTGCTGCGGAGCTCCGTTGATTGATTGGTTGATTGTTCAATCAACTCTGCTCCGATTGCTCCGGAGCGCCGTTGGTTGATTGGTTGATTGTTCAAGTAACAACGACTGCTCCGCTCCTTTTGCCCATTTCCGGGACCCTTCATTAGATTAAATTCTGTCGCTTATTGTACTAACACCCAAGTGGAACTCACCGCAAAGTATGAGTCCACTCCGTTGGTCGCGCCGAAGGCAAAAGTGTATTTCTCGGTTAAGCCTGCCACCGTGCCGTACTCCCAGGCCGTGCCGATGGTCGGTCCGGTCATGGACCAGGCCTCGCGCTGGAAGTCATACTGCTGACCCTCCATGTTGACGTAGACACTGAGCTTGCCCTCGCCGGTGCGGTCAGCCACGCGGTACCAGAAAGTGACGCACTGATCGATGTAGACTGCCGCAACGGTCGCACCCGCCTGCAGCGTGCTCACCATGAATGTCCGTTCGCCCTGCACGGATGAATGGGGAAAGGATTACAAAACGCCACCAGAGTGAATTAGAAAGAGTTTCATCGGGAAACATCAAAGAGAAAATAATTCCAATTTAATAAAGAATATACTTTTAAAATTCAATAATTAATTAAAATAAATTGTAATCAAATCGACAAATACACACGTGGCAAAAACCTTGCGCTAACCGAATTAAGCACTTTAACTCGGATTTGCTGCGTTAAACGAGCGCAACAGTTTAACTCGGTTAGCGCAGGGTTTTTGCCACGTACGTTCAAGGCGTTCGAGGCGCATGAATGAACTTGAATGAACAATTTGATTTCAAGACAAGGAGAACGCGTTAAAACGGTCTTCATTAAAGACAACAAAATCCATTATAACTAATCAACTTAAATAAAGACAGTAAATCTGAATTAGAGGAAAGAAAATGGAATAAGAACGAATTCAAAATTCAAAATTCAAAATTCAAAATTCAAAATTCAAAATTGAAAATTCAAGGAATGTGATGAATTGAATTGAATTGAATTACCTTGGGTCGACCTTCCCCGCTGGTGACGGCGACATAGCCCTCTGGAGTCATCAAGGTGTGGTCGTATCCGTCGAATCCAGCCGGAGGAGGCTGCATCAACACCGCCTGGGTGGAGCTCCACAACATTTCCGTACCGCTCATCTGCACCGCCATGAAGGAGCACAGGTTTTTGCTCTCAAAGTCGCACACACCGCGTTGTTCTCTGCATTCTCCATCGCGAAGGTGAATGTCGTCCTGATAAAAAAAAAACAACAGAATGTGAAGAACAAGAGAGAAAAACACAAAAATTTTTTAATTATTATTTTCCATATAATTATAATTTTAATTTTAATCGTATAATTATAATTATTATTTTTCATATAATTAGAATTTTAATTTTAATCCTATAGTTATAGTTATTATTTTTCATATAATTATAATTTTAATTTTAATCCTATAATTATAATTATTATATTTCATATAATTTTAATTTTAATTTTAATTTTAATCGTATAATTATAATTATAATTTTTCATATAATTTTAATTTTAATCGTATAGTTATAATTATTATTTTTCATATAATTTTAATTTCAATCGTATAATTATTTTTGTTTTGATTTTTCTATTTATATAAGAAAAAACAATTTTAGTAGTAATTCATGACAGAAACGAAAAAAAAATGTAATAATCAGACACTCACTAGAGCAATGTCCCCGAATCGTGATCTACCGGGCAATGCGTTGAAGAGGATCTTATAGCCGATTTTGTCGATATTGTCGATGGTCACGTGTGCCTGGATCCAGCGATCGCCCTGGTTATTTCTGCGCGCCCACTCAATGCGTCGATCGTTATTGTCTGGAAAAAAGATCGAAATTTGAGAGAAAATTTTGTATTTAAATGGATGAGTCCTTACCGAACGCGATGGAAAGCAGTAGGGCTCCGGGTGCTCCATACATGTGATACCAGAAAGAGAAGCACTGCGCGGGCAAAGTCGCGTTCGCCGCGACCGATTTCACGGTCCTTGCACTGACCATTAAGGGAACCAGCGGCCAGTGGCAAGTGTCAGTCTGGAAGTAGAGATACCCGCCCGCCGTGTTCTGCAGGGTGTGATCCGTACGAGGACCCGATTGGGTGTTGATGGCGGGGCCCTTCCGGACGGACCAGTTGCAGGTGTCAACAGTCACACCGGGGATCGGTTCGTGAGGGACATTTTCGAACTTGCACAGCGTGCTGTCGTCGAAGTTGCAGACGAATTCAAAGTCTGAAGACAAATCAAACAGTCAGGCAGTCAGACAGTCAAACAGTCAGACAGTCAGACAGTCAGGCAGTCAGACAGTCAGGCAGTCAGACAGTCAGACAGTCAGACAGTCAGACAGTTAGACAGTCAGGCAATCAGGCAGTAAGACATTCAGACAATCAGACACAGCCAAAAGTGCTTCGACGGGTGAATACCTTCCGCGAGGGGAGGTGGGACCGTGGGAGGCTTGTACGTGGGATCCGCTGTTGCAGGTAGGACTGAAACAGAGCTAAACTTAATCAACTGTTAAACCTATCGGCGTCATATTTGATTGCATAATCAATCAATTGATGCGTTTCCATAGTAATCAACTTTATTTATTTTTTCGACAACACTTCGGACGTGTTCGTTGACCACTGACAACGTGCCAGTCAACAATCCGATTCAGATAGTTGTTTTTAGAGTCCGTTAATAGATGTTGAACTTGGTGGAAGGAAGAAACCACATTTTCTAGACATTTTGGGAAAACCATGATTTCTAATTTTCAAGCAAGATATCAACCTTTAAAATCGTTGAGTTAAAATAAAGTTGCCACACAGTGCACATACACGCGCACACAGGTTTACATTTAAAAAGCAGGCACGGGCGGAATGCACGCCCTAGGAGATGAAACTCTCCCTTGATCTAAATTGCAGCCTCCCGTTGGATGATTTATTTTGTTCACGACATGGTCATGAATCTCGGATTCTTAAACTTACGATCACAGTTAGCTCCGGTGACTTTGATGTCGTCCAGCGCAATGTACAGGTACGGATGTCCCCCCATGTTGGCTTCGATGACCAACTGAAAGGCAGATAAGAGTTGCGTGAAACTTTCCCGGACGCTACATTTTGAGGAGAGGAAGAAAAGGAAGAGGAAAGAAGATGAT
Organism: Hypsibius dujardini; assembly: GCA_001579985.1. Lineage (NCBI taxonomy): Eukaryota > Metazoa > Tardigrada > Eutardigrada > Parachela > Hypsibiidae > Hypsibius > Hypsibius dujardini. The sequence continues at coordinate 8,840 of LRSR01004774.1, read as the reverse complement.
TCTCATACGCTCTGCAGCCACTGCCGAGATTGCCCAAACTGCCCGTGCGACCACTGCGGGGTGGTCTCATGCTCGTCCAGCTGCCAGTAGGGTGTTTGTCGCTCTTGGCCTTCATGGTCCTCATACACGCCGAAGGCCTTCAAGGTGCTGGGACGCTTCTGCTCCGGCTGAGGAGGCGAGAAGAAGTACCTGTATTCCAAAGCCAAACAGAGTCAGCTTTTTGTATGTAATTGTATTTGTATATAGGCATGTCTGTGTATATGTATGTGTATGTATATAGGCATATAGGCATATAGGCATGTAGGCATATAGGCATGTTTGTGTATATGTATGTGTATGTATATAGGCATATAGGCATGTTTGTGTATATGTATGTGTATGTATATAGGCATCTAGGCATGTCTGTGTATATGTATATAGGCATATAGGCATATAGGCATGAAGGTAGGGAGGAGAGGAGGGGGGGGAGGCAACACACCAGAAGGACATGCAGTAGTAGTGATTCGGTGGCAGGTCCGGCGACTGGAGGCGAGCGCTTTCACTGAGCCGTGAGTTGGCCACGGCCATCCAGCCTTCCTCTGAACTGAAATGAGGAAAAGGAAATGAAATTCCAATATGGAGTGATTCTTGGGAACGGTACGTACTTTGTGGTATGGTCGATGCTAGGCAAGTGATGCACCTCGAGTGCAATTCTTGGAGAAAGTATCAACCAATCGAAGTCGTCCGTACGGCTGTGATCCTTCGGCTGGTACCAATTGCAGGTAGAACCATCGCTGAAGTCGCAGTCCCATAGGTGTTTGCATTCGCCCACATTGACGGACACATCATCCTGCAAGGCAAAATCTTTAGTCAACAAGTCTTCTTTCTGTCTTTGCTTCTGTCTACGTGTATGTCTGTGTCCGTCCGGTTTGATTGTGTGTCTGTCTGTCAATCTATCCACCTATCTGCTTATCTGTCTGCCTGTGTGTCTGTGTGTCTGTCTGTCCGTGTGTCTGTCTGTCTGTCTGTCCGTCTGTCTGTGTGTCTGTGTGTCTGTGTGTCTGTGTGTGTGTCTGTCAGTCTGTGTGTCTGTCTGTGTGTCTGTCTGTCAGCAACTTACAATGCTGATACCGGTGCGGATGACCATATCGCCGATGAACTCGACGTAGAAACCGTTCCCGGAAGCGGAGCCAGGCAAGGGTGCGATCTCAAAGTTGAATATGCGCCAGTCATACGAACGGAATTGGCCAGTTGTGCGAAGCTTTTCGGTTCTCCTGTCGAAGGACGGATCCACATGATTGACGGTGAGCCACGGCAAGGGATCGGACACGTTGGAGAGCTCGATGTTGTAGAAAAACTGGAAGCAGCGGGTCTGATTGAAGTCGGGATAGTTGGGCGTTCGAGTGTAGGCCTTGTCAGCGGTGGCATCGGCGACCCGGTGAGCCATGAAGAAGTGGCCTGAGATGAAAATCAGTTAATTAGCATAATAAAGCCAACTTGAAAATATAACCCATTTTTTGATTTACCGATGCAATTTAAATAAATTATAAAATTGACTAATAAAATAAATAAATATATAATTTTAAAAAATGTTCAACAAATATAATTTATTATTTGATGCGTCATAATGAAAATATTCTTGGATATTTTTTGAAAAATGCGTTACATATTTTGTCACCTTCTTTGGTTCCTAAGCTGACATCCACGTCCGGCGTGCCCAAGACTTGCATGCCATCACTCGGTGTCACCACGTGAAAGGCCATTACGTTCTGGTCCGGAGAGTCCTGGAAATTGCAGCGTCCGTTCTCGAAGTCGCAGAATGTGTCTGTGAAGGAAACGCATTTGTAATTAAAAATCCTAATTAATTAAATCCTAATTAGAAATTCTAAGAATTCAGCGCAGAAATCACTGTACCGTCGTTGTGGCAAATACCGAACTTTTCGGTGATGTCGTCAAGCTGCAGAGAAAAACAACGTTAGCGAATGCAAAGTTTCCGTCTTGATAAAAAATTTTCCGACCATTTTTCAGACGCGCTAGTAAAAGAGAAAGGAACAAAAATGTACCGCAATGTTCCCCTTTCCGGTGCCAGCAACTGCCTCGATACTTATCGTTGTAAAGCCGGTGTCGTTCTTGACATTCACTTGGCCCAGTTGCCATACTGACCCTTCATCTGGAGAATGCCGTGACCAAAGTATACTCTGCGAGATAATGGTCCCTCCCTGAAAACAAAATAGTTTGTTCGTCTATCTATCTGTGGATTTGTCTGTCTGTCTGTCTGTCTGTCTGTGTGTCTGTGTGTCTGTGTGTCTGTCTGCTTGTGTGTCTGTCTGTCTGTCTGTGTGTCTGTGTGTCTGTCTGTTTGTCTGTGTGTCTGTCTGTGTGTCTGTCTGTGTGTCTGTCTGCCTGTTTGTCTGTCTGTGCCCGTACCGGGAAACTTCGCGTGGTCTTTCGAATTCGGATCACACCAAGACCGGCGCCGACAGCGTGATAGTAAAACGACAGACATCTCAGTTTGCCGTCGTTTATTTCGCGACTGTCCAGCCGGGTTACTCTCCCCTCGTAATCGTTGTCCTCTGCGGATGCGGCGATCAAGTAACCGCCGTTGGCATTATGGGTGGTGTGGTCCAGGAAAGGTCCCCCAACCGAGGAGAACGCGGTGATGGCTTTCATGGGTTTCCAGGTGAAGTCGGCCAGGCCGACAATGTTCCAGTCGCAGAAACTGCCGTGCTCGAAGTCACAATCCAACTCAAAGAAACCTGTTCCAAAAACGTTCTCAATTTAACTCTTTCCTAATTGGAGTCCGCTGTTTGGGAAGAACGAAGTCTTACCCGGTGGGCGTGTGCTGCCGACGGTTGTGGCCGGTGACGGGGTAGTCGGCACGACAACCGCTCCTGCAGGGAGCCCTGAAAATATCGATGATTCAAAATTTAAGACAATCAATTCAGGCTTATTTAGTTCAACTTAAAATGAACTGGAGAGATCATTGAGAGGAAATGAAAAAGGGTCATTACGTTGGCAGTTTTGCGAGTCAAAATCGTTCGAGATTGAGTCGATGCCGATGGTTCCCCTCACACCGTCTTGCGTGCGCCTCGCTTCGATCACCACCTGTTTGAGAGAACGTTTCTCCAGTATTAATCCACGTTTTATATCTGAAATACACACGAAACCAGGAATACGTACGCGGAATGGGCTTGCGCTGTCCAGGGAGATGCGCCCGCGAATCCAGCTGTTGCCTTGTTCGCCACGCAGCTGCCAAATCGCATTCTCTTGCCCGGTGCCAATGTCTCGTTCGAAGACGGTCAGCTCACCCATGTCCTTCCCATACATGTGGAACCAGAAGGTGAGGCAGCTGTCACCGTAAGCGCCGCTGACAGGCGAACTAAGCACCCTGGAGACATCGCCGTTGGCTAAGCTTACCGCCTCCATGATGAGGTAACCGCCTGTGAACCATTCAGATAATTGAACAGACCGTAAGATTTTACGTTCGTGGCAGAAAGAAGCATGCAGAAAGACATGCGTTCTCAAACAGACAGACATACAGACAGACATACAGACATACAGACAGACATACAGACAGACAGACAGACAGACAGACAGACAGGCAGACAGACAGACAAGCAGGCAGGCAGGCAGGCAGGCAAGCAGGCAAGCAGGCAGGCAGGCAGTCAGACAGACAGACAGGCAAACCTTCTTCAGTTCCTCCTTGATCCGCCTGAGGTCCGGTTTCCGGGATCTGCGACAAGCCCGACCACCATTCCCATTGGGCGTGATCGGTCTGCAAATCGTTGCTCCAATCGCACATGTCCTTCTCATCAAAGTCGCAGTCTAGCACGTTGCTGTCGCAGGAACCGTTTCGCAGGATAACGTGATCAATCGCACTGCGCAATAGGACACACAAATTATCTTCACAACTGTACTCCAATAGTTGAGGGATCGCACAGGCGGGTCGTGCAGCGGTCACTCACATGATCGACTGAGTTGGATCCAAAACTCTTGCTACAAAGTGCACCTGACAGAGACCAAACATGTTGCTGCGTCCAGTGAAATGCACAAGGAATAGCGATGCAGTAAGTAAGGAATAATTTCGTTTGACGTACTCTCCAGGCATCTTCCGGTGAATTGATGTCGACAAACATCGGCTGCCAGAAGTCGCCAGCCAATACAGAATTAGAATTATCGGTCCAGATGTCCATGGTCAATTGATCGTTCTTGTCCAGCCGCACCGTAAGTGCTCCAGGAAAATCGCGTGTACTAAACAAAATGGTTACGATTCTCAATCCTACATAGTATTCAATCTTCGGATCGTCTGTCTGCCTGTCTGTCTGTCTGTCTGCCTGTCTGTCTGCCTGTCTGTCTGCATGTCTGTCTGTCTGTCTGTCTGCCTGCTGTCAACTTTACCGTTTGTAATAGTAAAACTTGATGCATGCCTCGGTCGTCGGCGGGTGAACATTGCTAAAGAGATCACCCTGGTTGCCTCTATTCAGTCCCTTCGCATCGAAGGACATAAAGTGACCTAGGTAAAAGGTACAATTTAAAAAAAGTCATTTTTCGATGCAATATATAAAGACAAAGAACGAATGAGGTCTTACCTCCTGGGGAGTTTTGAGACTTGTCGAACTGCGGTCCGGTATTGTTGTTAATGATGGAGTGTTGACCGTTTCGCTGGTTCCACACGCTTGCGGGCACCGTACTGCTCTGGTCGTAGCCGCAGATGGAAGGCGTCTCGAAATCGCAGACATGCTCGTCAAACTGGTCGGGAAGTTTGCCGGCTTCGAATTTGATCTCATCCACTAAAATTGATGATGAAAATAATAATGGTGCTTTGTGTTTTTCAAATGCCAAATTTGGGACGCTAAATTGTCTAGCGCTGTCAGCGTTTCCCCCCCAGTAAACTCTTACCCGCAATGTATCCCCGCGGGTTGCCCTGAAGACGATGACCGGTGAAGGCAACTCTTATGGCCATGTTGGGATTGGCAATCACCACATTGGCCACTTTCCACATTCTCCCCTGTGCACCCCTTGTCGACCACAGTTCGTGCCTGTCGAGGTAGGTCGGCTCGCTGTCGTTCCGCGCGGAGAACTGCAGCTTGTCCACGCCGTTGCCGTGCATCATGTAGTAGAAGCTGACCAAGTAGTAGCTCGGTTGTTCGCCCGCACTCGCGGGGAAGACAATTTTTGGGCTCTCCATTCGGCCGAAGGTGGGACCGGTGGGCGAACGAGTCTGCAAATACGCGTAGTAGCCGTTGCCGGACACATCCGCGGCAGGGCCGGAGTCGGTGTGCATTTCACCGTTATCCGTGGCCCAGGTGATAGTTGAGGCCGCGTTACTCTTCATACTCCAGTCACAGTAAAATTTCGGCTTGGTACCAAAGTTGCAGTTGTAAGAGGCCAAGGCTAAAACAGAATACCAGAATGCTAAACATCCTTCACTGACTGCATGCCTGTCTGTCTGTCTATCTGTCTGTCTATCTGTCGGATTGATTGTCAGAATGTTTAGAGTTGTCTCTGTAGCTGTGTCTGTGTCTGTGTCTGTGTCTGGGTCTGTGTCTTTGTCTATGTGTCTGCGTTTGCGTTTGCGTCTGTGTCTGTGTCTGTGTTTGTGTCTGTGTCTGTGCCTGCCTGAATGGCTGATTCATTCGCTTACGTGAAGGATTTTCAGGTGAAGGGGTTGTCTCGGCGGGAATTGTAACGACCGTGAAAGGTCTTGGAGAGGTAGTAGGTGGAGGCGATGGATTGGCTTCCGGCGGTGAAACTGCAGATGAAATGACAGTTGCAATTTATGCAGTGAGTTGGTAGTACTGCATTGCATGTAGGAAGTACTTACGCGGACATGCCGGACCAACAACTGTCAACAGAATGTTCTCTAAAGAAATATCCTCAGCTGACTGCCCGGCGACAAAGTTTGCTTCCACGGAAATCTACATCATACAAATTACCAATCAATTTCACACATGGATCATAGTCGCCCAAAACCATCATCAAAACTGTACTTGAAAAGAGTTAGCCGTGTTGACCGGAACTGTTCCATCCAGATATTGGCCAGTAGCGGTGCGCCTGTTCAAGATCCACAGGAGTGTCCGCACCGGCTTTGGATCTTCGGTTTTCGGATACTATGAGGTCCGGAAACATACTGTAAGTATACTCCGTGCGGCAGAGACACAGACAGACAAGCAGACAGACAGTCAGACAGACAGACAGACAAACAGACAGACAGACAAACAGACAAACAGACAGACAGTCAGACAGACAGACAGTCAGACAGACAGACAGACAGACAGACAGACAGACAGACAGGTGGGACGACGACAGAACGGCACGTTTTTGACTATCTACTGGACCGGCACGCGTACCTGAATCGTGTAAAAGGCCAGGTAGCTGATACTGGTAGGAGCCGTCCTCAAGTTGTAACTAAATCTCAGACAGGCGTTGGTCTTGGGCGGAATCACTTCACTGCGCATGACGAAAACTTCAGCATGCCCATCAAGCCGTTCAGCGCGTGCCTGCTTGGTCGTACCGGTGCCGTTGAGATGCCACGGGGATCGGAAATCAAACGCTGGATTGTAGTTGCAGAAGTCTTTATCGAAGTTGCAGTATCCTAGAGCGAAGTCACAAACATAACGTAATCTAATGATCTGTAGTTAGTTGAATTTTTGTACTAATATTAATGTCTTTATCCTTTTCAATAAATGTGTATGAATCAATAATTTTTATAACTCGTTGTCTACCAGGATTTACATTTATATACCAGGAAACGCATACCAGGATTTTCGCAGGCTCTATCCAACATCTGGAGATTATCGAGAGCTAAATAGGACGTCGGAGTTGCCCCGCGAACTGCTTCCAGCATGAACATCTTCTCCACCGTCACGCCTGTGGCTTTATACGACGCTCCAATCCACTGGTCACCGAAGCCGCGTCCCGCCACGCTGAGAGGCGCCGTGAAAGTCGGCGGTGACGCTGGATCCGCGTCGCCTTTCTTCACGTAGTACAGATTGATCGCTCCCACGCTGAGTCCGTTCGCGTTATAGAAGAACCGGATGCAGTAATCGCTGGTCCGCTTGACGTATGGTGAGTACAGCCTTGCCACTTGATTGGGCGTGCCAGCTGGCGCGTCGATGTAAGCGAAATACCCATCTGACGAACAAAGTGTCTGATATAAAAATTCAATGTATAACATCACATGTCTCTCTGAGTGGTCGTGTATTTGTCTATCTGTCTGTCTGTGTATTTGTCTATCTGTCTGTCTGTGTGTTTGTCTGTCTGTCTGTCTGTCTGTCTGTCTGTCTGTCTGGCTGTGTGTGTGTGTGTGTCTGTCTGCCTGTGTGTCTGTGTGTCTGTCTGTTTGTATGTCTAGTCTCTTTGCCTGATTGTCTGTTACATATTTGCCTGTCTACAAATCCCCGTTTGAAGTTGTTTGATAAAGTTATATAAATTGAAAATTTAAGCCACTATTTATTATGAAAAGTCACTTAGATAAAAAAAGTCGGTGGTGTCAATCTTGATTCTGGTTAACGCAACCTACCCCGACCAGGGGCGAAATCGCCAGATACCGGTCCTGCAACTGCTCCTGTCGCTCCAGCCTTTCCGAGTTTAAATTTATATGGGTCTGTTGGACGGGTCACCCATCCACAAGTGTCTCCTGCCCCAAAGTCGCAGTCTATTCCGGAAACAGGGCCGATGGTAGTTGGTGGAGCCGTTGGTGGCTTTGTCGGAACTGCAGTTGATGGCGAAGGCTGAGTTGGGATCACTGGTCGTGCCGGTCTCAAAGGACATTCACTTTCTGACTTCACAATTGTGTACTGAACGTTGTCGATGGCAATGCCGTTGGTCTGGTAGGCGTCCGACGGTACGGCCACACCGAAAGGATGTGATGTCACTTCAAACATAATCTGCCAAGCAAAATGGCATCTTATTGTCATTTTTATTTATTCATTGGTCTACCTGCCTGTCTGTCTACTTGCCTGCCTGCCTGCCTCCCTACCCACCTTTTGGTCTTTCTGTCTGTTTTTTTCTCTGTCTGTGTACCTTGTCTGTCTATTTGTCTCTCTGCCTATCTGCATGCCTGTCTGCCTCTCTTTCTTTTTCGCTTAGTCTGTATGTCTGTCTGTCTGTCTGCATGTCTGTCTGTTTATCTGTCTGCCTGCCTGTCTGTCTGTCTGCCTGCCTGCCTGCCTGCCTGTCTGTCTGTCTGTCTGTCTGTCTGTCTGTTTGTCTGTCTGTCTGTTTGTTTGTTTGTCTGTCTTCACTGTCTGTTTGTTTGTCTGCCCGTCTTTCTGTCAGTCTGCCTGTCCGTAGCTTACCGTCCACGATTCTTGGATAGATATAAAAACTTGACCGGGTTGCCATTTGCCCACAGTGACATTACCACCATCCGCCATCGGACCACCCATCGTTTGCCAAATGGAATTGTAGTGCCACGTATTCTTTGCGTCAATCCAGTACAACTGTACAGCCAGATGACCCACGTTCAGATCAGTAATTGCAAAGTCGAAGTCCAAGCAGTAATTCCTGCCGCCAGCAACTTTGTCAACTGTATCCTTGTGCCTGAGCCAACCCATATGGTTAGGCGGTATGGACGCCTGAAGCGGCACAAACATAAAGAAGCCATGATCGGTATCGTTATTGAGGACCGGGAGGTTCTCCGAAGTGCCGAAGACCCAGTCCAAGTCGTCGAGACCGGAGGCGTCCAAGAAGTTTTCATAATGACAGGCTCCTCTTTCGAAGTCACAATCTACAACGACACGATGCAAAATGGTTCGTCTCAATAAGATCCACATCAACCAGACAACTCACTCTCACCCAGAGACTTCTACTTCTGCCTTGGGTCGCGCCAACAGACAGACAGACAGACAAACAGACAG
>LRSR01004771.1:0-27253 GCA_001579985.1 Hypsibius dujardini | reverse complement strand
CTTCAATGCTGGGCTCACCATCGCAAGCCTCTGCAGCGTCATCTGGCGTTTGAGGTTTTTAGAGGAGAATCTCGTCGGACTAGTGCCCAAATTTGCAGGCAATCGGAAGCAGTCCCATTGGGCTAGGCAGTGGCTTGAGTGGAAGGCCCACGTGGAAAACGTTGAGATCATTTCTCTAACGAGCGGGCGAGAATTCAAAATCGGACCCTACTACGTTGATGGATTCTGCGAGACAAAGAACAAAGTGTTCGAGGCGCACGGTTGCTTGTAAGTTTACGAATGTTTCGGTCATGAAATGCACTCAGAAATATCTTTTGTCCTGTAGTTGGCATGGTTGCCCGACTTGTTTCGACAAGGATACTATTCATCCCATCCGTCAAGTCCCTTACGACAACGTCTACCAGGACACCAAAGAACGGACCCAGTACCTTCGTGACCAGGGTTGTGACGTTGAGGAAGTTTGGGAGCACGACTTCAAGCGAATGCTGAAGGACAACAAGGAGATGCAGACCTACATCAAAGGCCTGGTGTTTGAGGAGAAACTTTCTCCGCGCGATGCGTTCTTCGGAGGCCGAACCAACGCATTGAAGCTATACCACAAGTGTGAGGAGGACGAGAAGATTCTGTACTTGGACGTCACTTCTGAGTAAGGTTCGTCTTTTTTGTGACAAACTTGAATTGAGAAAAGTGTCCTACAGGTACCCATATGTCAACAAGAAGTGTGCATATCCTGTTCGGGAGTGCCAGATAATCCGACAGGACTTTGGAGATGTGCGCGACTACTTTGGAGTCATAAAGCTGTCAATTGTTCCACCGAGAAACCTCAACATTCCGGTCCTCCCTATGCGTTGCAACCACCAGTTGGTGTTCACCTTGTGCCGTACCTGTGCTGAAACGCTGTCAACAGTTCCGTGCAACCACTCCAAGGACCAGCGGAAGTTGATTGGCACCTGGTGCACTCCGGAAATCCACAAGGCCCTGGATATGGGGTACGTGGTCGACGAGATCAAGGAGGTGTGGCACTTTCCGGAGCAGCGATTAGGACTTTTTGCCCCTACATCGATCCCTTCTACAAGATCAAAACCGAGTCAAGCGGCTACCCTGCTGAAGTGGTGACGGAGGAGGAGAAGGACAGATACATTGCCAGCTTCGAGCAGCACGAAGGCATCAAATTGAACAAGGCCAAGATTAAGGAGAACAAGGGCATGCGCTGCGTCTCCAAGTTGTTCCTCAATAGTTTTTGGGTAAGTTTTATTTGTTCGTACAATTTGCGTAAATTTGTTCGTACAGTTTTTCGTACATTTTTTCGCACTTGGCATAGGGTCGTCTTGGCATGCAGGAAAATCGCAGCAACCGTGTCTTCATCAATGAACCACTCAAGTTCTACGAGATGCTGTCCAACGGTGAAAACCTTGTTTCCGGTTAGGACTTTATCAACGACGACGTGGTCACCGTCCAGTTCAAAAAGGAGCAGAGCTTTGTGGAGGAAAATCCCACCACCAATGTCATTCTAGCCGCTTTTACCACTTGCTGGTAAGCGATAAATCAAGTTTTCACCATTACCAAACTTTGAATATTATCATTTCAGGGCACGTCTCCATCTGTACAAATTTATGGAGCAGCTTGAAAACCATTACCCAGGGCGAATTTTGTACTTTGGTAAGCACTTTTCTAGATTCTGGTGTCAAGCTCTGATTTTGTTTTGTTGTTAGACACCGACTCGCTGATCTTTGTTGCCCGCGACACCGATGAATGGAAGTTAGAGACCGGGCACTATTTGGGAGATCTAGTCAGCGAACTTAAACCTGGACAGCACATTGAAGAATTTGTTTCCTTGGGAGCCAAGTAAGAATATGTCAAAATGTAATTAATCAAAAATAGAGACTTTCATAATCTTCTTGGTAGGAGCTATGCCTACCGTACCAACGATGGTAAGCACGTGACCAAGATCAAGGGCTTCACTCTGAACGGTGAGACGGAAGAATTAATCAATTTTCCCGCCATGCTGCACTTGTTGGATGAGAAGGAATCGACCATTGCCGTTCCGCAGCGGAACTTACGGCGCGATATCAAAGCCGTAGCTATTAAGGAGGTTCAGACAATGAAGAAGTGCCGCTTCTACTACAAAAAACGTGTCATTTTGGATGGTCATCTTACTGTCCCGTTCGGTTTTTGTGCGGACTAGTGTTTTAATAGTTTTTGCAGTTCATGGTAACCATTCTCAATATCTTGTTCATTTTTACCGCCCAAAAAATTACATTTTCCACTGTGAAAAAGAACAGCTGAACATTTTTTTAGCTTAACACGCATGCCAGGAAATAATTCTGGATGATATTCTGCATTTTTTAGCTGTAAACACAAGTCTTCCAGTCGCATAAAAGAACCGAAATTGTATGTGCCGACCACATTGACTACTTTAAAGTTAGTAATAAAAGTCGAATAACCGATACAATTTAAAATGTCTGAAAAATGCCGGACCAAAGCATGAGCAGCGTATTCCGATCGGGCTCCATTGACCGTAATTTTTCCGTTCCGGTACAGTTGACAGTGAGCTTTGAACGGTTCCAGAATCCTAATTAAAAGTCCAGAAAAGCGATGAGGAACATATTGCGCCATCGGGATCTTCCGTTCAATCCTTTCCAAATTTAGGTGGGCATTAAGTAGGGCTGTGGCAACGACGTTGGTGACTCGTGTAGCCATAGCCCGAAAACAACGGCTTTGTTCAATGTCGTCTTCTTCAGTTGTGTCAATTTGTCAAAGGTCGGGCATCCCAAGTTTTCCAAGTCTGTTAAATGTCCCCACTGGTATGGAAAATAAGTGTCCAACAGCTGTTTCTTTTGGAAACCCTTGGTGAAGAAGGTCAGGCGAGTCGTTCGAACACCCAGGAATAAGATGATGTCTTCAAGGGCGCTCCGTACTTGATCGTGCTGATACATTCCAGGCTCACCCCAGTTCAAGCCATGAGATTTCTTTGCTTGAAGACGCAAGTAGCTACGGTGATGTTTTGCCCAGGGCGGAAGATTGAATGTAACTTCGATGGACTTTCCGAGAGTAGGAGCAAAGAATGCTAACTTTTTTAAATGACTCACAGAATTAATAACGAACCAATCTGCGTCAACAACCACATTGTGCTCCATTCTGCTCGGGTTCCGTCGGGGAATGCAAATTTCCTTCTAAGAGCTGAGAAAAGTGTAGTCACTTTAATAGCAAGTTGAGTCACCCGACAAATAACCCAACAGATAACCCGACAGCATGATGATTCAGATAATCGAACAGTGTAATCTCGGGTGGAAGAATTAACGTGAAAGTTAGTTGGCACTCCTCAATCAGCCATGGAGGAAATTGAGCAGGAACTCCTTGTGAAAGTGATGCCATCCGAAAAAGCTTTGCGTCTGTATCCAAAGTGGGTCAAGTACATGCATTCTTCCTCCGTTTACACTCCCCATCACGGAAGTAAAGTGGACAAGGTTGATGCCATCCTCTACTGGAGAGCCGTTCGTCGATTGGATGCTGATCTGGAACCTCTCTTAATGTCCAAACGCTACCCCACCATGGAAGCCCGTTACCGCACCATGCCCTACGGTTCTTACGACAAACTAGCTTTTGCGTACCAAGGATTCCATCTTCATGATATTGAGTATCCCAACGACAACAAAGTCCGGTGTGCTTATTGTGGTCTGATCAAGAGCGTCAAAGAAGCGGAAAAAATTGTGGCGAGCGGCGGACCATCGATAGGACTGCAGCATAGATTGGATAGTCCATCCTGTCCTTTTGCTCGTCAATATATTAAAGCCCAGTCAGAGTTTCTTGCTGTTTCAGAGTTTACTTCAAAGTGAAAAATGGAATCATTTATGAAGTTTCGTGTTCCATTTGGGGCTATTGTTTGTGGGCCGACCATGAGTGGAAAATCTGAGTTTGTTTTTAACCTTATACGTGAAAGTAATAAAATTCTGAGTGAAAATCCGGATCGTATTATTTACTGTTACGGTGAATTTCAAGAAAAGTTTACCGAGCTTCAGCAAGATGTACCGTCAATTGAGTTTGTGAAAGGGATCTCGGGAGTCTTAGAAGACGAACACTTTTTTGATGGTACCAAGTCTACACTACTGATACTGGATGACCTGGGTCAAGATATTGCCGACGATAAGCGTAGCACCAAACTTTTCACACAGGCCATACATCATCGTAGAGTATCGGTCATACTGATTATGCAAAACCTTTACAAACAAGGCAAAGCAATGAGGGATGTTCATCTTAATGCATCCTACCTTGTGTTGTTTAAAAACGTTCGAGATGTTCAACAAATTTCCCTATTATCAAGGCAGACAGGGCTTCCACATTTGACTGATGCTTACAAAAAGGTTACAGCTGAACCATATTGTCCATTAATTGTAGACTTGAAACCTGATACACCTGACTATTTAAGAGTTCGTAGCAACGTTTTACCAAACCAGATTCCTAAATTATACGTCAGCAAGAAAAGAGTAATTCCTGCAAAATGTCTCAGCGGACCCGCCAGCTTACTCCGTACGTCCTCACCTTGAGGGATCTTAAACCAAAGCAGCGGAGACAAATGCTTGGCCTGGCAACTAAGGATCAAATGCGTGGACTGGAGGAAGTTGCTGTCAACATTGTTAAAATCACTGTCCCACTTACTCCTGCACAGGAGAAGGTGTGTCATCGCTGGCGAAAATCTCTCAAACTAATTGCATTAAAGCGGTATCCAAACAAGAAAAAGAAGGAAATTCTTCAGCGTGGTGGATTCCTTGGTGCAATCTTGCCTGTTATTGCAAGCGTACTAGGAGCTGTACTCAATGGATGAATTTTGTCTACTGCCACGCAACGTGGTTGATCGATACCAGGGACGACAGCCACCGGACTCGAAGGATGTCAAGGCTTTGAGCTGTCTAGTGAACAACATTCTTCAACGAGATAATTTGAGTGAATATGAAAAAGCCGATCTCCTATCAGCTTCCTTGGACCGGTTTTCAGCCTGGAATTCGGAGGCACCCACGCAGCGTCAAGAGAAGGCCATTCCAATTGAACAAAATCTTCCGCCACCCGTTGAACCCTTGGCACGTGAGTCAAAAAAGAAACCATTCAAGTCACCAATAATTGCAAAGCGTATTGCGAAACGTCAAACAGAGGAAGATGAACACGTTATCAAGAAAATGAAGGCAATTCCCAAGCTTTCCAAGAAGCCTACAGGAAAGCGAAAAACAACTTGGGAGGTCAAACGCGTACCAGACGTGGAAATGAACAGTGTGCCAGAATCGGATGAAATGGAAATTGAACGCGGAAAAAGGAAGCGTGTCACCGATCTTTTCGGTTTCCCAAAAAATAAAAGGAGATTAAAGTTTCTCAAGCGTAGTCATCAAGAAATATTTGCCCCCCATAAAAAACAAAAGGGTGGATTTAAGTGGATTTCTCTTCATTAAAGAATGGCTGAATGGTGCCCATCAGTTCTTCGATTTTGCCATATTTTTAAATTTAACATAATCAGCAATTGCTGCAATGAATCTACTGAACAAGTACCTCGACGCCCGGAACCCCGGCAGCTTCGGTGGTATCGATCGATTCTTCGAAAGCGTGAAGGGAGACGTCGCGGACAAGAAACAAGCTCAACAGCTTTTGGAACAGCTCGACCCTTACAGCATCAACAAGGAAAACCGAAAACGATTCCCTCGAAACCGTGTTGTCGTGAGCAATATGACACAGCAGTTTCAGATCGATCTTGCAGACTTTCGCCGATACAAGGACGAAAACAAAGGTGTGCAGTACCTAATGTTTGCAATCGACTGTTTCTCCAAGAAGGCCAGCGTACAACCACTTCTCACCAAAGGCGCCGATCATGTTAAAAAGGCCCTGCAAAAAGTGTTTAACGAAATGGGCGAACCGGAACGGATCCAAGTGGACAAAGCAAAAGAGTTTTTTAACTCTACCGTAAAAGCGTTTCTTAAATCAAAGCAAGTCGAGTTGTTTTCCACTGAAAACAACGACATCAAGGCGGGACAAGCTGAACGACTTATTCGTACCTTTAAATCTCGCATATGGCGACTGTTTCGGCACAGAATGTCAACAGAGTACGTTGATAAAATTCAAGATTTTGTGTACTCTTACAATCGGTCGATCCACCGCTCTCATGGTATGGAACCAAATAACGTCTCACAAGGCAATTCCTTACAAGTGTTTAATCGGCTCTATAGTGATCTCTTGAGTCAAAGTAGCAGGACGCCACGATACCGGGTCGGTGAGCATGTAAGAATCTCAAAACTCAAGGGTGTGTTTGAAAAAGGATTCGAGTATCGCTACCAGGAACGGATTTACAAAATTGTGCAGGTCATTCCTCACAAGAAACCAATGTACCGCATTCAAACCTTAAAAGGTAGTCCTGTAGCGGGCAAATTCTACGAGCAGGAATTATCATTAGTCCGGGGCGATCTTAGTGAAAAAACTTTCACGATTGAGAAAGTTATTAAAGAGCGAACACGAAATGGAAAACGCGAATGCTTGGTTCGATGGTTGGGATACGATTCGGAAGACGACGAGTGGATAGTAAAATCAAAATGCACGAAGCCTCATCGTTCTACATAACACTACCATGTGACAGCTGTTTGGAACTTTATCCAAACAACAATGCAGCCGACTGGATTACAAAGTTACAGCAGCCCATTCAACTCAAAGGACGATGGTAAGTCTGCCTGGCAGAGGCTCATTATACCAATACATTGTGGACCCTACAGGAAGAACAAAAGATTTTAATTCATCAAATTAAAAGTGTAGATTATGAAAAGTGGGTTTTTCCAACTACCGAAACCGTCATCACGGTTCCTGCGGGTCTTTACAAGGAACCCAAAGATTTGATCAATGTCATCAACAACCAAGTACCCCTGCTTGAAGAAGTGACGCTGACTAACCGCATCAGTTCCAGCCGCACTACGGAGACTCCGGCCGTAACGTTTTACATGACGGAGAGCAGTAATCCCATTTTGCGCCTTAAAGTTGCATCTCCACTGATTATGTTGACCTTTCCACCAGGCTCTGAAACACTCAAGGCGATGTTGGGACTACAGCCACAAGAGAAAATTCTCAAATACCCGCTGCTAGACAATGTGCTTAAACCAACACCCAGAACGGCTACAGAGCAAGACGAAAAAGTCAGAATGCTATTTGCCGACATTAAACCATGGACATGGACAGCACAACGAGCATTCGATCCTAGTGTTGGAAACCAAATTTTGTACGTTTACTGCAGCGTCGCTGATTTTTCCTTTCTCGGTGGGGAAAAGGCTCAAATTTTACGGACACTAGCTATTGACGGCAAGTATGGACAAGTCAAGACTGAAAGATTTGACATCGGTCACTATGTTCCCGTTTTACCTTCTCAGTTTGAAACTATTCAAGTGACTATAGCTAATGAACTTGGGGACAATGCACGTTTTCATTCTGGAAAATCCCTAATTCGATTACACTTTCGGCCTTACAGGCCCTACTAGTTTGTCATGCCGCTTACAGAATACATCCCAGACCCCCGTCGATATGAGGGGGTCTTTGTTACGCAGATGGGATACGGTCCTATGGTTCGATATCATGGATCACACGCTCAGTACGGGGCGGGGTTCCCACAACTATTAAAGTCCCTTTTTTCTAAGATTGCATCTTTTGCAAAACCTATTTTAAAATCTGCTGCCCCTCACGCACGTGCAGCGCTCTCTGCCGCTGCACCACATTTACAAGAAGCCGCCACAGGTATTGTTAAAGACGCCGGTCGTGGAGCAGTTGAGGCTATTAATAAAAAGCTTACCGAAATCCAAGACGGTCGTGGACGTAAACGGAAGAAACTTTCCAAAAAGAAAAAGGTGATCAGAAGAAAGAAAACACCATCATACGGTATTGAGGATTACTATTAGGATGGCCTTCACCTTGGAAGGTTCGGCGTCGGCCATGCATCCAGAGTCGCAAATGTTTAGTGTCCCCGTCACATTCACTGAGCGCTGGAAAGTGGAACATGACCGTCTTCATCCAACTGCTACCTTGGCGGACGGAACTACCACAGGGGATATTGTTTTCTACATTCCACCTAGCACTACCGGTATGGTTGTTCTTAAAGACGTTGCACTTGAACTGGAGCTTGGTCTACAAGTAAAAAAGCCCGATTCTGAATGGAGAATGGTTGACCAGACCGATGGTGTAGCCATTGTAAATAATGCCCTCCATTCCATCTTCTCAAGCGTTCACGTCTCTGTTGCCAACAAGGTTATTTCTGACGCGTCCACGTTCTACCCTTACCGTGCATACCTCGACAATTTGTTCAACAACACTGTTCAAACACAAAGGTCTCAGCTGACTTCATGTGGTTGGTACCCTGATACCCCTCATAAATTTAATTCCGAAACTGAAAACGCACAGGAACAAAGACGTCGAACACTGTTTGGACGAGGCCATTTCGTTCAGTTATCAGGACGGATTTGTTCTGACCTTTTCGAACAAGAAAAGGATCTGATTACCGGTGTTCCAGTCACCATTCGGTTTGTTATGGCCAAACCTGAATTTTATTTGCGGAAATTTGATTCGGACTTAACTAAGCAGTTTCGAATTGTCATTAAAAACCCTCGTCTCCGCATCCGACGGAACATTCCAGCACCAGATTATTTGATTAGCACCACCGAAGAACTTCAAAGTAAACCTTGTAAATACCACGTGGAACGGACCGTCATCCGAGTTACCGATATTCCCAGATCTACACAGAGCACGGTTATAAGCAACCTACAAATAGGTCAGCTCCCAAAGATTTGCTTGATTGGTTTCGTGGACAGCAAAGACTTTCACGGAGATTCTACCCGTTCACCGTTTCTGTTTGATCATTTTGGACTTCAGCAAATTAGTTGTGAAGTGGACGGCCAATCGTTTCCCGGCCGACCGTACACTGCCGAATTTGACAAATTCCAAAGTTTAGAGTGCTACGAAGGCTTGTTGGAGACGTTTGAGAAGCGGCACGATCCTCACGGCGAGTTTTGGTTTGATCGGGAAGATTACGCCGGTGGATACACTCTTTTTGGTATGAAACTTGGCACATGCGGTCGTAGAACTCTGGGACTAATTCGTCAAGGAAACCTCAGTATCTCTTTAACGTTCGCACAACCATTAAAGTCAACAATCATGATGATGGCTTATCTCGTATATGACTCGATTATCGAGATTAATCAGTTCCGTGTGCTCAGCACCGACTTCACAGCATGAACACTTCCAGCATTAAAGCTGCTCTGGAGAGCAACTCTGTCACCAAGTCTTCTTTTCGTGGAATTTTTGCCGCTGACAAGATTTCAGTATTAAGACCTTTGCCCGGTGGATGTGTAATTAACACTGACCCGTCCACAGGCCCCGGCATGCACTGGCTTGCAGCGTACCAAGATCGCCCGGATGTTGTGGAGATTTTCGACTCTTTTGGAAAAGATTTGTCTTTTTATAAAATTAACGCTTTTCACAATCTGCGAATCGTGAAACAGACTGAGCAGTTCCAATCCAATGGTTCGACCGTTTGTGGTCAGTATTGTTTATTCTTTTTACTTAGAAGATGCAGCGGAGAACATTACGGAGATATAATTCACTTGTTTACGCAGAATAAGCATGCTAATGATGCAATGGTGACTCAGTATGTGAACCATTATTTCGACTTGAATACCAAAGTCCAAGATGACAGTTTTCTCAAACAAGTATGCAAAAATTTTCTGGAACTAAAGTAGACTAAACATTCTTTTCCGCCTTGCATCCGAAAGGGTCCAGCACACAGACCTTGTTGACTACCCTCAAGCGCTTGTTGATGTCCTCCATCAAACATAGGCGGTTGCTGTTGAACCATTCGTCCAGTCGCGCGGTAATATCCAAAAGTTGCTGGCAGGTCACGACATTGTTGGTCAAGAGGATGGATTCTACGTAGCGTTGCTTTTTAGCCTCCTCCTCGGCCGCCTTAAGGTCCTCCGGATGCGCATCCCTTGGGATACCGTACTCACAACTGTGACCTTGACCCGGGCAGTCAGGCTCAGTCTCCGGATTCAGACAAGTGGGACAGCGGTCCCGGCGAAGTCCCAAAATGTGCTGATACATCAAGTGGGCTAAACCGTTCTTCAACTCCTTGAATTTCATTCCCGGGCCAGGCTTACCTTCCTTGAACTGCGGCACAGCCACAATGTCTTGCAGCACCTTCATCTCTTTGAACATCTTTTTGAGATTGTCGTAGGTGGACTTGCCGAACGAGAGACCGTCCTTCTTCAGGGCTACGATGTTGCCGTTTTTCAAGGTGGCGAAGCGACGAACCGTAGCGATGTTGTTGCCTCGGAACTTGCTCCACTGAAGGTAAAGTCCGTTGCCCAAAGCATACTTTGTTGGTCCGTCCTCCCCATCAGGTCGATCAGCCACTCCGGACATGATGGTGCCGTACAGACGGAGGAATTGAGTCAGGTCCATAGTGACGGCCTTTCCCGTCTCCGCCGGTTTGCCGATGGGTCCTTTGCGCTCACAGAGACGGATATTTATCCGACCTTCAGCATCGGGAGAAAATGACAAGTATTTGTCGTACCCGATCTTATAGACGGGACGATTCTTTTCAACAAAGGCAACTTGACCGTTGACAGGAAGTTCCGGGAGTTTATACTCGTCGTTCATAGGCATTTCCGTTTCGACGTCCTCAATCTTGCGCTTCTTCATTGCAGCCTCAGCCATTTTAGGTATTTAAGAGGATAGTGGAAAACGGAAAACGTAAACATTTGAATCTGATCGGTTAAGCATTCTCACACGCTGAAATAGTTCACTCGTACAACAACCTACTCCCCCGATTGTGAATCGTATCCCCGACGATAACTCATCACCCCGAAATGGATACTGACGAGCGAGGAACGTGTTTGAACCAACCCGAGCGAAAACACCCATGTATCGCAAAGGTGTGCATCACGTTTTTGTACGTTTTTCTTTTTATGGCGTTGATTGGATTTTTAATTGCGGAACACGCTACCAAATTGGCTTTTATTATTCAACCACGAGATAACATGACATTCCAAGATTTCATTAGCATGTTTAAAAACACTACTTGATATTCGCAATAATTCCACTCCAGGCATAATTGGGCAAAGCCAACAAAATTTCCAGAACCACAATACCGGCCTCACGATTGTTCATGTCACTACTCAAGAGGTGGTCAGTAACTATAAAAACATTCTCTAAGCCCAGATCCCTCACGCTGGCCAGTGGCATCAGGACTGGCTTAACTCCCTCTTCCTTCAGTTGGTTCACACATGCCGGTGGGATGCTCAAGACGGCATCGGCTCGCTTGCTTGTTTTGTGACGAACCAATCGCAAGAGCGGTTTCCGCTTTTCGTTGATCCAGTGAATTTGCAGCGTGTTGTTGACCTTGAAGACCTCAGGATTGTTCTCCGGTTTCAACAGATACCCGGGAACCATCTTCTCTTTCTCGTCTTTATAGTAGGGCTTATAGTGTTCGCAGTGGTCAGATAGGATGTAGGCTAGAAGCTGAAGAAATTCCTGGACGCTGACCCGGAAGGCTTTCGTTTTTCGTAAAGCGCGTAGTCCAATCTCCAATTTGTCACCGACAACAAACATGCTGATTTCAAGGTTCCCCATATTATAGAATGGTGTTTCCGGACTAGAGATTGGCTTTCCGTTGAAAGACTGGAAGAATTCTGAAATAACTTCCGTCTCCAGGATGTCATTCAGGAGGTCGTCCATCTTCTTCTTTTTCCGACTCAGCCGACTCGGACTCAGACGAGTAGCCAAGTTGACTGTAGCAGTAGTGGTGGATGTAAATCTTTTTATCACACCTGTATTGGGCTATGGCTTCACTGTGTGATCGCCCAATGTGCACACAACCGTGTAAATCACCGCGGACAACAAAAACAGAACCTTCTTTGTGGTAAGTGTACTTTATTGACTGCTCAGAACGACAATGAATAACCCAAGAATATTCACCGTTATAAGGTCGCGGCATTTTCACAACTGAATAAAACGAAAAAAGATATAAAACGAATTCGATAAACCGAAAGAAAAGGCTGTGATTAAGAAACCCGAAACTGTGACTCAGAAAGTGTCGTATTGGTTAAACTTGAGAATGTGTTGAAACTTGTACAGCTGATGAATCCACAAGATGACCGCCTGGTCTGAGTCACGGGACCAGCAAGATAGAGTGACGCGCCACAATTTACAGCGAAGTGGCTCGAACTCCTCCCTCTGAATTTGAATGACGATTCCCTGCTCGGTCCCTAGAAACATATCCGGTTCATCTGGCTTTAAGCCTTCTAAACGCGGCCAGATTTCTTCGTTAAACTTGATGCGACGAAAGCGATCGATAACGTCTTTGCTCCATTTCACCGGCCGCGGTTCCATGTCAAACCTAACTCCGTTGACGGTCCCATCTGGAAGCCATAACAACGTCACGCTGAGTGGACGATCCATGGTGAGGCTCAAGTTGAAGGATCGCTGGACTTCTTCAGGAACATCCTTCCTCCCTTCCGTTTCCAACACTGCTTTCATCAGAGTCAGGGCTTCTTCCTCTTTCGTAGAAGTCGTCATTGTTATTGCTATTAATGTACTCGTCGTAGATTTTTCGTGCACAGTTATCGATTGCTTCAGCAATAGTTCTGCCTCGGCCACAATAAACTGAATCGTATATAATTGCTTTGGCGTAAAAGGGAGCGGAAGTGTTGCCGAGATAAGGACAACGCTTTACTAGATATGAAAGACCACAGATTCCAAGTGACTTTGCTACTTCAGAATTTTCCAACAAGTCTTTGTATAAAGCCATGACAATGATTTTGGCAATTTCATTTTATTGTTTGCTCACACCCGAAACATCACAACCCGACAAGAAAGTCTGACTCATAAATCTGACAACTAAAAAGTTCTGTCACCACGACCGTACAAGTAGAAGATGATGTTCTTTGCTTGTCGATGAGCAATCTTAGCCTCAACCGAAACACGTTTCATTGCAATAGTCCAGCCTAGGTCAGAGGATTTCAGGCGACTTATCATTCTCCAGTTTTTGCCCTGCCTCTCCAATCGGTTCAGTCGTAAGCGCAGCAGTTCACAGCTTTGAGTTTCGTTGAGAACTTCCGGAAGGTCCAGACGAGAAGACGATGCTCCCAGCCTAAGTGCCATTTTCCGGATGATGTCGCTCAGTTCATCGACGTACTTCCGGCGGAAGGCTCTCTTACTGTTCCTTTCCCAGACGATCCGGGGCTGTAAAGCTAGGATTTCTTCCGTAGACTCTTGCATGAAGAAGATAATGTTCCGGATCTCTTCCATTTTTTCTGGAATAAAAATAAAAGCATTAGATTTTGATTTTAATCATCCCGGAAAACTGTGGACTTGCCTAGACGGAGTCGCGTAGGGTCCTGGAGTCGAACAAGAGTCCTGTGCTTGTAAAGTGAAAGTAATTGCGAATGAAAGGGTAAGACCCGAGTTATATACCCCTCTCATCTCGTGTCATTGGTTAAAAGTCTGATTTTATCGTTCCTCCTCTTTGTTCAACTAGTCCAACCCTCATTTCTGTCTGATTCCCTTTGCAGCGTTATACCAATTGGTCTAAAATCAGTCTCTCAGGAAAACTCTCTTTGCAGAATTTCCGGATGACTAACAACGATTCTTGTCTCCCCAACTCCCTTTCAAATGTAATTTGCAATTGGTCTAAAATCATTTCCGAGTTGTCTGGCCCAGCTGTTCTACTGTTTTTAAGTGAATCATACGACCATCTTTTTGCCTTGTTCTTTTTATTCCACACTTTCGACAAAACATGATCCACCAAAATACAGTTTTACATTAACATTGTAGGCTATAACTTTATGGCAACCGCTCGCACACGTTCACGGACACGCCCTTTGGCATCTCGAACACAAGCTCGGACAGGCATCGACACCATCCCACCACCCAGAGAATCAGCATAAGTGGCCACTCGCTTTCTGTGACGCTTCAGAGCATCGATGAGGTACTGGGTGTACTCGGGGTCCTTTTCAAAGCCGTTGCGAAGAAGAGCCAATTCAAACAGCAATTTTGCGTTCAGCTTCCGTCCTCTTCGCTGGAGACGTAGCACACGGGCTCGGATGACTTTGAATTGTAGCCGCTCCTTCAGCATCTTCCGGTGCTCCAGGTTGAAGTCCTGACGACCTGCAGGAGTAGACCGGATCTCCACAAAATTGGTTGCTAGATGGAGGACTCGCTCAACGTACATGTCCCACTGTAACTCATGCTTTGCGCGGGCGAGGAGAGCCATTTCCTATACAAAACAAAAGAGTCATAATGTACCTGAAGGAAAAACAAATAACCAGCAAAATAAAGTCACGTTTTCTTACCGTTCGGAATGACTGACACTTCCTGGAGGTAAGAACTTTTCCGGTTTTTGAAATAGAGCGTATCTAAAACATAAATGACGTCACATCTATGATCAGCACACCATGTTTAACGGTAGCATGGGAAAAGAGGACTCACCCTTCTAGATTCAGGAGATGATTCGCGTTGCTGATCAGAAATTGATATTAAACTATTGGTGGACTCCAACTTATATACCTAGACGGAGCCATACCATTTGTCGAAAGTCTGATCCTACGTTCCAACCCCCTGTTCTATCTGAGTTTCTTTCACGGCACAACCCTCTTTTCTGTCTGTTTCTCTTTCGAAATTTATCTGATTAGTCCAAAGTTTCTATTGGCCCAAAAGTCGAGAAAATGCACACAGCCCATTTTCTCGCTGGTCCCTGGCTCTTTTTATTTTATTTGGTCTAAAGTCCCTATTGGCGGAAAAGTTGAAATATAACGGACAACCCATAATCTCTCTGGTCTGTTTTTCTTTTTAATCTTATTGGTCTAAAGTAGTTTCATAAAAACCTCGCCCCTCAAAAACATACTCATATATAAAGACATCGCAAACGGAAAAAATGTTCAGTCTGACTTTTGCAAAATGGCTTACCGGAAACGCTTCCCAGGATTCCCACAGAATGAAGGACTCATCTACTCCTTCGAGCAGCGAGTCCAGGAAAAGGTTAACTGCATCACCACATAAGATCAGCGCTGCTTCACCAAGGACATGATTGACATCATGTAATTCGTCATCGAGCTCGAGGAAAGCTGCCGGAAGTGGAGCTGGGTCCCCATTCCGCCGTTCCCAACCAAGCTTTAGAGGTCATCACTCGTCAGCAAGACTTGTCTGTCTGCTACTGTGCTTATCGCTATTCAGCAATTCCCTTCTTACAAGAAGACGATGGAATGCCTTTACTAATGAAGTATTGTTTTATGATCATGCCTTGATGTACGGCAAGTGATACGATAATGACCAATTAAAGAGGTCGGTTTTCAGTCGGTTCAGTTCAGGCCGGCCTGGCCGGCACCAGCTAAAGCCAAAAAACAAATATCCAGTGACCTTTAAAGGTCACCAAAGGTCACATTTTTAATTAGTCTAATTAAGCCCTAATTAGGTCCCCATCCACGTTAATAATGTACACAACAATCACATCTCCCATGACCTTCATAGGTCACCAAAGGTCACCAAAGTCGGCCATATGGCCTAGTATGCTGCTCTACTGTACTATGTTTTCAACCAACCAATCAATGGAACGGCTTGAACGGTAGCTGAGGCTTGTTATTTCGATAAGTTCTTATCGCAGTAATTAGTTGGTTTTGTTTTAATTTGTGATTTGACACTCTTTCCCCCATCCACCTAATTATTAGGATTGGGGAAAAATTAATACACTAATACACTAATATGTTTTAATCATGCCGCAAACGCCAGTTAGGAACTTGAAATCTATCTTTTACCGATTTGCAACCATAAATGCGTTAAGAAGTACGGAAAATTGGTTGGTCTGGTCCATTTTTGAATGAAAATCATGCTAAAAAATAACCAAAATCAAATCAAATCAAATGAATTTCAAAATCAATTCAAATAACTTTCAAATCAAAAGAGACCCTCCTTTGATTTGATTTGAATTTAAATTTGAATTTGACATTTGACATTTGACATTTGATGTCATTCCTAGAAATTCCAGTTCGAGCCATAACATTGTATTCCGCTATTTTACACTCTATTTCTGTGATTTATAGACGGTATAAAGTACTTCCAAATTAACTCTCGAGCATGTATATGCAGTGTTATTTTAGTGGTGTTCAAAAACAGACAAACTCCTGACTTTAAGGCTTTTGCCGGAAATTTTAACCGCTTATAAACTGATGAAATTTCCTGAGTTTAAATTAAAAATCGCTAAGCTCGTGAGTTAAAACTCAGGAGTTTCAGTGTTATAACAGGATTGTATATAATCGAATATTACAGCTCCTCTTGGAAGAGTTGGTAGAGGCCGGAAACTGCACCGAGGACTGCTGTTATCTGCAAATTATCGAGTACCTTTCAGCTTTCTTGGGACAATTTAAGAGGAGGAAGCCGTAAAATGTCCCCGCTTTATTTGATTCCTACTCACCAGAAAATGAATTCAGTATTTGTTGATCAGCTATAAATTTATTTCATCGCTAATGTTACAGGAACTGTTCTTGGCGACATTTCACTCACTCTCTGCCATCTCTTTTTGACACAGACGCGTTCAAAATTCAATTTCATATCGATCGGCGTTATCGGAATCTTTGTTCTACAGTACACTTGGGTGCATAACTATGAACCATGTTCGATCCTGAGCGGAAATTTCGGAGGCATATTCCAGACATGGCCAACAACTTCGCCGCCGACATCTACAAAAATTCTGCTGATTCCAATCGATTCCAAGTTGAATGTCGAGAGGGTTAATTTTAAACGTCGTGAAAGAAAAAGCACCTCTTACCATGTAGAAAGCGGAACCCCAGTGGCGGCTCTTCTGGGTTCACAACCACAGCACGTCTTAGAGCAGTAAAGACATTGAAAATTAGTCCTTCCCGATTTCGACTGGCCGAAATATATTCACGGTTGGCAAAAATGTGCACAAAATTGGAGGCTGCCTTGGGATTCAAGACCAAGCAGCTCAACTCGCCCACCACCTCGCTCAACTCTGTCTGTCTGTTTGTTTGTCTGACTGTCTGTCTGTCTGTCTGTTTGTCTGTTTGTTTGCCTGCCTGTCCCTTCGGCTTACCGCATTGACCCTACATGGTTTGTCAATTCGCACGGCTAGCCGCCGCATTCTCGTACCCTGGATCTCCGGGGAGTGACGTCCTCTTAATGAACTTTCAAAACAAAGTTTTCCGTGTCTTGAAATCCGCGCTTGAAGTACGAAAACTTCATCGAAATTGAATGAGGCGTGTTTGTTCTCCTAAATTTGCGCGCTTAAATGTGTATTTATTTTATCGTGTTTTATTTACCGACGACCGAGGCAAATACTGTAACTACTGACAGTACATATGGCAGACTCACCCGTTTTATTGGAAATAAAGCGCTTCTTCATTTGAAATAGGAGATCGCGTATACAAATGACGTCAGATTTGGATGTTGCGAGGCTAACTCCTTTGCCCCATGTTGTTTGAGTTCGTAAATTTCTTCTGTATCCCTCTCTATTTTTCATTTTCCGGCGTTAGATCCGGCTCACCACCTCAACTACTATATTATAATTTTACTTATAATTTGCTGAATTAATAATACTAAATTACTAATTTTACTACTTTAATACTAAATTAAATGCTGTTATAAAATAAATACTAAGTTAATATTTACTACTAGGCCTGCGCCTATGGCGTAGTGGCTGAGTCTGCTGCCTATCAAGCAGGCGGCGCGGGTTCGATCCTCCATCCTGTCGCGCTTTATTTTCTTTCTGTGCTCGCACTATTAGCCCTTCTGATTTGCCTCTACTGGGGTTCTGATTTGCCTTTACTTGGACCTGTAAGATGTGGCTCCTACTGGTGCCCTGACTGGTTTTGTCGTACTTAATTGTATACGATGTTTCGCACCTTCTAGCACTAGTAGGATCTGCACCTTTTGCCTTGTCTTGTGTTGTATCTCGGATTACTAGCCTGATTTTGTGTTGTATCTTGGTTGTGGTTGGGTGGCCAGATTGTACTATTTTCAAACAGACTTTGTAAATCCCGCAAGGGTTTGTCTGTTTTAGTCGAACAATACAATACAATACTATTTAAGTTAGCGTATATCTCCTCGGTTCGACAAGACAATTGGGTTCAGCTTGTTGTGTTTGAAATCAAAGTCGGTTTCGAGGCTGACGATATACATTCTCATACTGCAAATTGCATTTTTCTCAAAACTGAACCCAAAATCCGCGGTTTGTTCCTGATAACTTTGAAATTTGTGGGGGTTTGGAAATCTGATTTACAAAGACAATCTGGGATTTCAAAACATTTCTAAAAACTTCAGTTTTTTCTTCAAATTTGGACCATTCTTGAATGCTTTTCACCAACCATTTGCAGTTATTAACAGCTAGGGTGCGTTTATTTAACCTCGATAAATTACAAATTTGATAGAGGAAACTGAAGTTTTTGAAAACGTTTTGAAATCCCCGAGGTCCAACTAACGCAACAACTGCGATCGAAGACGGTGGTTTTGATGAAGATTTGTGACGAAGTATTTTACTCGTTGTACAGGAATATGGATAATGGAAGGTCCTCGTCAGTGTTAGGTCTACCAACCGTCAGTTGGATAGTTAACAAGTTTATTAGACTGATAGTAAAGACCGTTAGAGAAATAAACTGGAAGAAAGGAAAGAAGAAGTAGAACTGACTGTAGAAATAATAAAACACATTATTATATAGTAAAGTTTTAACTATAGAAATGAAGGTAAATGGCACATACATCAGAATAGGGTTAATAGAGTGGACAGAGTTACGAACTAGTATGATACTCGTGAGTTAAAGAACTATCATGATTGGATATGGGGACTTGTTGGGCGTGTCCAACATTAGTCTGGCGGAGGTCAACGAGGTCCAACTGGTCAACCCTGATGGCCGTCAGGAAAGATGCAAACAAACTTGGCTGACTCGGCAGAGTAAAAAAACGCGAACTTCGTGAGGTTCTAAGCGAGATGAACATTCCAGTAAAACTCGAAGGAGACGTTTTAGACTATACCGATAGGTCGACACGTTGATTATCACCGGGAATGCATACGGCTGTTGATTTAGGAGCTATGCTACGACGGGACGGCTCAGGCGACAAACAGAAGAGAAAAAGGACTTGCGCTTGGACGCATTGGCCGGCCTCTTCGTGAGCTCCAGTAATGTAAAGAAGATGTTGGAGGAGACGTTACTTGCATGTCCATCTATCACATGTGCAAACGGCATGTATAATTCATAAGAAGTATAAGACATCCCCTGGTCGGGACATGTAGTCAATGATACTAGTATGTTGCCGACACGTATAAAACTACTAGAGGAGAAGCACTACTAGGAAATCGACTCAACTCAAATCGTGCAGCCGTAAATGGTGTACAACGTCACCGTCCAGTTGCAGGGTTGAAGTTCGAGGAAATACTGGTTGATGTTTTCTTCACCTATCGAAAGAACGCAACGTTCGATAATAATTAACAGTTTGCCTGTTTGTGTGCCTGTCTGTCTGTCTGTCTGTTTGTCTGCCTGTTTGTCTGTCTGACTGCCTGTATGTCTGTCTATCTGCCTGCCTATATAGGCGTAGGCAGTGTATCAGTGCGTCAATCAACCAAACGGAAGGTAATCGAGCTAATTCAAAGTTCCAATATATTCACCCAAACAACTTAATCTATCAGTCAATATCAAAGTCTCACATAACGTTCCACTCACGTTACTAGATCGTAAATTTCCTTCCAATCCTTGGTACTGGGGTGAGATATGTCAGAAGCATCAAGTGCTATTTTTTCTTCGTGTACTGTACACTTGGACAGCAAAATTTAGGCGGGATAAAGTCTTGAACACAAACTAGGGAAGAAAGAAAATGATTTGAAAGAATTATAAGTAAAGAATCTCGGACGATTGTTTACCACTCGTGGCGAATGAAGTGCCGGACTATGTGAGGATGCTTTATTTCTGTAGTGTGGCTTGCAGATCGGAAAGAAGCGGCATTTTGTGGCTCGAGGAGAGGCGAGAGATGACACAGGGTGAGTGGAGATTCTACATATAAGGTTTGAACATGTGGAAAAAAGGGGAATCAGCCCAATGATTCATTCCGTAAAAGACAATGAATTAACAAGGACCATCATTGCAAATAAATGATTTTGTTCAACGAACAACAATCAATTGATTTGAAATGTTTACATTTATATTTAATTAGTTTAATGAACAAAAAAATCCATAATGTCCTGTAAATAATGTCCTGTACCAGGGACTATTTTAAGGGAGAATTAAGATTTACACAAGCACCCCAAAATCAATAATAACGTTGTAGTAAACTTTATAGTGTTCTCGTTTGATTTGAATCTTCAGGTATGAATAAGACTACACTGCCTTTACCCACTGTCCGCGGACTACGTTATGGCGTAGATTGTGTGAGAGCATTTCTTAAATTTTTTTTCTACGAAAATACAGCCAGAAAATGTCAAAAAGTGTGTAAACCTTAGGCCATTTAGATTTACACACAATGCTTTAGTTTTACACATTTTGTGTTAGGTATACACACTAAAATAGTCCCTTTCCTGTACTAGTAAATGCAAAGTGCAAAGCATGCAAATAAAAGGACTGCGTAACGCATGAGTCAGTCAAATCAATCAATCAATCTCACAAATACAGATGAACCCTTAACTCAATAAAGTTCTTCCCGAATAACTCCTTGGCCAGGACTTACGGGCCAGGACTCCTGGACTGCTTGATATGAACATTTTTCTCCAAATATGAAGAAGATACCGCAGTTTTATTCGATGACTCTTCAATGCCCGAAAGTTATTCGGTAATATACCATTCTTCCAAAAAGTTGACAATTTTTTGTTCGCAACTTTTAATGCAGTTGATTAGCAAAAATTTATTATATTGAATAGGGTTGAATTAAAAACTGATTTCGAGTGATGGTTTTGGTTATGACTCGAGTCGATAGACAGCAGCGTCACACGGCAATAAGCTTTGAAAAACGACACAGCGCCCCCTGCCACCCTGTGACCTATTCCAGGGTACGGAAAAGTCAAGTGACCCATTCCAGGGCCCCTACCTCATACTCTGCCGAAGGCCTTGCTTTGCATAATAATTGCGGCTGTAGATAATAAAATTGATAATTCTGTTAGTGCTTGTCTAGACAAATTCGTTTTATGATTGTTTTATGCTTTATTCCCGAAACCCTCACAGTCCATGCCTCTACCAATGTCATGCATTAGCCAAACTAATAAAAACGCAGTTGATTATAGCGACAACCAACCAGAGTTGTCTCATTTTAAAACTTTGGCTCCCATTCATTCTCATTCCATCGCCCGGCGGGTCCCACCCATCCCCATCCCATTTTTTAAACAATTTCCCTATTCCAAAAATCAAATTTCCCATTTCTCATTCCCATATAAAAATGTTCGTGTTTGGTATATTTGCACGTGACTCTACGCCTTGCAGACTGAATTGAGTGTCACCTGACTTCAGTTTTTAAATCGAGACACAACTTTCCGCTAATTTAGCAATCAAGGACCAATTTTTCACTTAAAATCATAGTTCAATTTGTTAATTTTTGATGAAAAACTCACTTTATTAGAGATATTTAACTTTTCCCCTATCCCATTCATTTCCAGGCTAGTCCCATCTCAATATCCTGATAAAAAAAAACAGGAAATTAGGGCAAAAATGGGACCAATGGGAACCCGATGAAAAAATAGGACAACTCTGCACCCAACAGGTGGCGCTCTTTCGCTTGCCTTTTAAATATCGAATTCGCAATCTTGAACAGAAATTCAGCGCCCGGACACAATCAAAAGATGTAGGAATATTTCTGGATGAGCCGATGTTTGGGTTTAAATTTAAAAAATCTGCATTTTGCCCCTTTGCCCACAACCCCTTGGCCCTTTCGTGAGGGCCCCTGGTTCCGATTTGCAAGGACCCTAAACGACCCCCTGGCCCATTTACGCGAGACGTCTTATTATCGGCTGAGTAGAGATCCTCGAACGGACGGACTTCAGTTGCAATCTCCGGTAGGCGGAATATGGATGATACTTGAGCAATGTTAAGATCGAGGGAGGCGGGATTGCTCAAGCAACAAGTTCTTTTTTGTACCCTCCTTTTATTTATCGCAACGATTAGTGATTTACTTCTTACTAGAATTTTTTATGAAAGTCGCGAAATACAATTATATGGTCCTCTGAAGTTCTGACTTCCGCAAAAATTGAATGAGGGGCGTACAGGACCAAACGTTTTGCGTTAATTTATAAAACACGCAAGAGGAGGGGGCAGATCCTATGTTTTTCGAATTTTGATGGATTGCACGGATAATATAAAAGTAGTACACTGCACTTCAACGCGCATCTGTTTATGCACATGTATTTTTCAACAATGATTATACACGAAATTGGGGTTTTTCTGTATCAAATTCTCCTTACATCCTCACATTCAAAGAATAAATGCCGAATGGTTCATTTTTCTTGGTCAGATTCCTTCAATCCTGTCGACCACAAGTGACTTGGCGTATCAAGCTAGATGTGAGTTCCTGTTTTCCATGTACCGGTATTTCTAGAGCAGAGAATTTGCGCAGGATCAAAGTACGTGTACTATTTCTAAAAGTCCATCAGAGATGAAAAGCGTCCGTCTTTAATGTCGGCGATCAACTTGCTCGACGCACAATCAACCGGAATAAATGTATTCCTATTTGTCAGTTCAGGGGTGGTTAAACCTCCAACACTAAATAATTCACCGAATTTTTTCGGTGAAATCAAGTACGAACGTTGTTGCAGCCAATTGCGAAGCCATTTGTATTCCACACTACAGTGGAGCAGATTAAGATGACTTCGGAGTTCAGAGGACAGCTCCGAAGAAGTGTCGAAACCATATTCGAAGGTGATGTGTCGCAAGTACAGCAACGAATCGAATGCATTCTCTTCAATCGACGCAATTGTGCTTCCTCCTTCAAAAATCAGCAGTCTCAGTGAAGGAAACGGAAGGAAATCATCTCGTTGAATCACTATCCCTTGGCACTTCCTGATGCTCAATTTTTGAAGTGTGGTCAGTTTGATGGACGCTGAAGCGAAAAGGGTTACGGAGAATTGTGGAAACTCTGAAATAGTCAGGCTGACCAAAATGTCGGCAACTGGGTCAAACATTTGTTTGGTAAACCGGCGCTTCCCGTGGAGTTGAAAATACATTCCCCGGCTGGCACGCAAGGATCCCACTTTCAACAGGAAATACTTGGTTTCAAATTCGCCAGCGCTGGAACTGCAGTTGGTGTAGAGTGGTAGACGAGGAGCGCAGTTGTTGGAGTATTGTTCTTCTGTCATAACCTGGCAGTTGTCAGTGTTGAGTGCAACGCAGTCTTCGGCTGATATGGCATTGAAGGTAAAGTTCGGTTGTGGTTGAGCCGCAGACCGCTGTAGAACCTGCTCCAACAGCGGGTTCATGGTCGATCCACTCGGCATGGTCGAAGGTCGTCGGGTAACTACTACAATTCCCCCAAAGCAATAATGCAATTAACGTGCGGGCTATACACGGTGTTGAATTTTCGAAAGTTGAAATTCGTTTCGATAGCTAGTCTTAAAAGCAAAATCAAACATTTTAAAGTTCCTAAAAATTAAATGAAACCGATTGTGATAGGTTTTAAACAAATTGAATTACTGAATAAATTGGTGTTCTGCCACATTGATTTTTATTTAACAAATGCAGTAATAATAATTAGAACGTCGCAATACATATTTCAACAGGGCGGCTGCACAAGCGTCACCGCAACAAAATCAGAAACGTGAAGTTATATTTTGGAATCATGAATTAAAATATTTCACAAAAATAATTTTCTATGGTTTTGCGAAAATCAGAGTAGAAAATATTAGCAAACTTACCACTGCCGAAGCTCGCTTTGCATTTTCTTAGCCAAAATTATATTCGAAATGTTTATGGAGGTTGTTGTTTTCCAGTTGCAGCGTTATATTAAAAAAAATTAAATACAGTAAAGGCCCTGAGATTCGAACGGTCACGTAAGTTTATTGTTATCAAACCGTTTGCTCGGAGCCGGCCGTTGCTAGTTTGGAGTTTGAGACAGTAAAGTAGATGGATGGTTTCAGATGAACACATTAATAATAGAAATTATTCATT
Organism: Hypsibius dujardini; assembly: GCA_001579985.1. Taxonomy (NCBI): domain Eukaryota; kingdom Metazoa; phylum Tardigrada; class Eutardigrada; order Parachela; family Hypsibiidae; genus Hypsibius; species Hypsibius dujardini. The sequence goes on along the minus strand of LRSR01004771.1, from coordinate 3,110 downwards.
CAGCAGTTTCAATAAAAAACAATTTTCTAATAATGAGGTTTATTTGAACATGCCTCCTTTCCTCTACCTGTTGCGCCTGGGCATCCGTCGCAGTAGCAGACTTTGGTGCTCCTGAATGGACCGCACTTTCCGCCACTCCGACTCTCATCTTTGCAGGACTGGCTGCATGCTGGGTCGTCGTTGTCTTCACACTGCCCGGCATAGCTTTCACTAATACAGAGATTGTCCTTGCCCCGGCTAAGTCCAAAGAACAACGTCGTTAGCAGAATTAGGCTTACGCAAATCGGTGATCTGAATAGTTCCATCGGCGGGACTGTTAAATGATCGAAATCTGTGGCACATAGGCGATTAAAATATTATAATCAAAATTGGACGAGGTGCCATACACTTTGACTTTCATATAGTAGACGGCTCGGGAATCTCCGACGGTAGGTTGATTGCAATGTGCTTCAGGCAGAATACACAGCTGCGATCGGTCTAGGAACAATGGCTTTTAATTGCTATCCAACAGCGAAGCTAACTCTGGTCTTGGCACATATTCCTACGCATGGCTTTTACCCGTTCGCATTAAGCGCACGGCAGGGGCGCGTTTAGGGTGATTACAAATCAGAACCAGAACCCTCATGGTAGGAGCGGGGGGGGGGGTAAAGTGGCAAAATACAATTATTTCCAAAATTGAATCTAAAAATAGGCCTTTTATTCTTGATCAGTTTGAAACTTGTGGGGGAGGGGTCTGATTTCCAAGTGCCCCACCCAATGTGATGTAAAAACTTCCATTTTCTCATAAACGTTTGACCATTTTTGAATATTTTCAACGTCCCATTTGCAGTTATTAATATGTTGCGTTTACAGAACCTCAACAAATCACGAATTTGATACAGAAACAGACGTTTTTGAAGATGTTTTGAAATCTGCGGGGTGGGGCTTGAATATGAGATTCTTCAAGCTTCAAAATGCTCACTGGTAGTGCTGGCAGGGCTCGATTGCAACCGCGGTTGCAGTTCACTGCTGTAGGCGGTTGATCGGTTGATTGCTAGAAGTTATGCGCGGTTGCAACCGAAGCGTGCCAACACTATGTTCAGGAATCATAGGCCGAATTTTAGGCTCCGTTTCGAAAAAAATGCATTTTGCCCCCGGCTTACCATGAGGGGTCGTGGTTCCGATTTGTAAAGACATAAAAACGAGACCCTGCCGCGCAGCACACGTTGGATGGCGCCGCTCGACTAGGCTGTTTATTAGTGTCGTAACTTAGCAGTGCAACGTCCATCATGTGGCGCCACAACATTTCATTTCCAGACAACTCATAAATCGACATATCGTACTGTACGCGTCGCTAAGAGCCCAAGTGCAGTTACTAACTCGGAGGAATCGGCGAAAAACAGCATTGCACTTCCGGATCAGCGGTGATGTAATTATTATTGACAGGGGCATTCGATCTGAAGAAAATAATTACAACACACTGCAGAATTGCTCAACTGAGACCCTATAATCAGCCTGGAGTGTATGTCTAGCGATAAGTCTGCCTGTTGATCCGCCTGCATGCCTTTCTGTCTATCTGCGGGCGCTTATGTTGTTAATTCTCCATGTGGGCAGTCCAGATTTCTGTGCGGATGAGCCGCCCTGTCCATTTGAAGACTACAATAATCCGCCACAGCAATATCTAGTCTTCATTCACTGTGGACGCGTGGACATATCGGAACCGGCTTGAATCGTGCGACTTGAATAAATCAGTAAACTCGTTTTCGGTTTTTGCACTGACATCTTCGTTGAGCTCCGCGCCCAGTTTGTTTGATCGTCAGTTTGTCATAGTCTTCCTAGTGAGTTCTACAATGAGAAAGTGTCAAGAGAATTTCCTGGCGGATCTATCCACAGTGGGCTTGTGTAGCATTTGTCTTTCGGACAGTTTCTCCTCTGTGTGTGGCTAGCAAAGAGGCATTTTTGTGTGTGAAGGAGAAAAACGTTTGCAATTCGTTTAAGCTCCATTTTAACTTCTTTTCTTCCATATGACTGAAGCAAGAGCAGCTAATTTTTTTATTGTTTTATTTTTTCACTGTACGCGCGTATGGTATGAGCTATACTGGTTTTCTTTTTTCTGGGTTTTGTTGCATTGTAACCTTAAATATTACCGCTAGTCACTGTAAGAAGAAAATTTAACCTGCCGAGTGTTCATTTGTTTGTGTCTTGTGATGATCTCGTCTTTCATGAACTAAATATGTACGATCCAATCCGATTTATTGCTCCATCCTAGCTTACACTGTACAATGCGAATTTTGTGCCTTTTTTGTGTAATATGCAAACATTTCCTGCTGTTCTTCGGTGTAGATGAGCTTGAGTAATAGGGACGTTTAAGCAGTCGGCGTAAGCGTAAACTTAAGGACACAGACCAATAGGAATGAGGCACGGGTGTGTGGCCTCTCTTAAGGTTAATTTCTTACGCTACTGCCTGACGTAAGGGGCAATGGGCCTTAAGTTTCGCCGTAAGAACGGAGTAAGAAAATTTCAGCAGAAGTTCAGTTCAAAGTAGAATGGTTTCCTTAACATTTTCTGCGCTTGCGCCTTACGCTCAGATCCTTACGCCGAGTGCTTAAACATCCAGTCGTAAGCGTAAACTTGGCGGGTTTTACGCCTAAGTTTACGTTACGCTTACGCCGGTTTGCTTAAACGTCTCTAATGTGCACAAAAATGCGAATTTTTAAGAATAAGGATCATCGTCAAGTACGGCAGTTGAGAGCTTGACTAGAACGTCGGGAAGGACTGCTAAGATATTCAGACAAGCAAGTTTTACGCGCAAAAAAACGGAAAATAGGCTTTACGGGGTTCGTATACCACGACGCTGCACAAGTCTGAAGACCAAGTATTGGATGGAGTTCGATTGGGCAAATCGTGACAAAATGAATAATAAAGCACTCCATTGTGCTCCAATGTACTCCAGAGGCGTCTGCGGCAACAAATTCGTTTTGGTGATAGCGAATTCAGCAGATATCGATCTTACACTATCACTGTAATATCGTCATCAATAATGAGGGCCCCGAGATCAGTGCACGCAACTGGAGGTGTGGAGTTTAAATGGCTTCTGAGACAGATTTTTCCGCTCCAAAGACAGCGCGGAG